>PVIU01002879.1:0-159248 GCA_004026605.1 Ondatra zibethicus
TCCATTAGTCCCATGTCCTTTCTGGTTCCCATGCCCTCCAATAGACTCTGTCTGTGGGTTAGTCCATTAGTCCCATGTCCTTTCTGGTCCCCATGCCCTCCAATAGACTCCGTCTGTGGGTTAGTCCATTAGTCCCATGTCCTTTCTGGTCCCCATGCCCTCCAATAGACTCCGTCTGTGGGTTAGTCCATTAGTCCCATGTCCTTTCTGGTTCCCATGCCCTCCAATAGACTCCGTCTGTGGGTTAGTCCATTAATCAGGCCAGAGCTCTCAGGACCCAATCTCTGTCGAGAGCCTCACCTCCAAACAATGCATTAGGGACCTAGTCTTCCACACCCAAGCCTTTGGGAAACACGTAATGTCTGAACTGTGGCAAAGATGCTGTGGGTATCTCAGAAGCACCCAGGATCCCATCTCAGGTGCTGGGGAGGGTCCCAGTTGCCTTGTCAGGACAGGAGCTGAGGAGGGCCGGAGGGCCAGAGGGTTGGTTGAATCAGTTCATATAGAAGGTACACATGCTGGGAGGGTCCCCAGAGCAGGCTCTACCACCTTCCCCGGGGTGGTGGTGGTGGTGGGGCATCTCAGTCCACTGCATGAAGAGCCTCCTCCATGGTACGCCTGCCCAGTTCTCTCTGATTTTACAGGTGGACATACCTCGAGTTCTACAGTCGCTACGGCATCCTTATGACCCAGCAGGAGCTGTCCCTCTGTGATAAGAAGGAGGTGTGCAAGATAGCTTTGCATAGGTTCATCCAGGTTGGTTTTGCCTGCTGGGATCTCGGGCTCGTTCCAACAGCGTGCCTCTCAAATGTGTCCCTTCACATGCTAGTAAGACAGCAGCGGCCATGCTCACTGTGGCAAGATCCCTTAACAGCGGACATTTCCTTTAGGGATCCAAACACTGGATTCCACTGCCATCTCCGTCTGCCTTATCTCTCATGATCCAATATCATCCTTCGTGGACCTGGGTCACAGGACATGGTCAGATGAGGTAGTAACCAAGCAGAGTGAGTGTTCATGTCGCTCAGCGTGAATTGAGGTTATTGCTGAGGTGATGAGTTAGGGTGGAAAAGAGATGGCAAGCCACAACAGCCAGGAAATGGGATAGGCTGTGAACCAAAGGCCAAGACAGAAAACAATATGCACCTTGAAGTAGAAGTTTCTAGATTGTTCCAAAGCCATACCAATGGTTTGAAAATCTTTTGACTCTTTTGGTGTCAAATATCTTTCTTTCTTTTCTTCCAGGATTCTAACCAGTACCAGTTTGGTAGAACCAAAATTTTTTTCAGAGCAGGACAAGTGGCTTATTTAGAGAAACTCCGCTTGGATAAACTGAGGCAGAGTTGTGTTGTGATTCAAAAGCATGTGCGGGGCTGGCTGCAGAGGAGGAAGTTCCTCCGAGAGAGACAAGCTGCCCTGACAATCCAGCAGTATTTCCGGGGTCAGCAAACAGTGAGGTAAGTGGATAAGGAAGGTGGCACTGGGGTCTTACCAATTACTTTCAGGTCAACATGCTGGATCAATAGAGAGCAGCTACATCATAGGGCAGTTGCTGCTGATGTGCCCAGGAGGAGGGGAAGCTGAGGACAGGAACCTTTCTCTTGCTCCTTGGACAGAGGTATGGGTGGGGGGTCCTCACCAGTGACCATGAGCCTGGATAGGAGAAGGACCTGTCCTGTGTGCTATCTCTTCCCAGGCAGGATGACTGTTCTTTTTCATATGATCTACTATAGGGATTATCTCATAGTTGTTTTACTTACATTTCTTGGCCATTCACAAATCCTCCTCTATGGGCTTATACGTTCTGAAGGGAAGAGCCTATGTTCACCCCCAGACCTTTAGGCTGATGTTAACAAACTTTCCTGTACAGAGCCAGTTAACAACTATTTGAGACTTTAACAGTTCATGACCACTGATGCAACTTCTGCTGTCATTGTCTGAAAGCAGACACATGAGTCTATTTTCCGTTGCTGTAAGAAAGGGCCTGAGGCTTGACACTTTATAAAGAAAGGAGTTGTTCAGTTTATAATTTTGGAGTATGAATTGTTTTGGCTTCTGATAATGGCCTCCATTGCTGTGACACAGTGCGACAGAGAAAGTAGGAAAGGGGCCAAGTTCATGGAGCTCCCTCTATATAAACCCACTCTATTAAGTGTGGCAGTATGTCCCTGTAATCCCAGCACTCGGAACACTGAGTCAGGAGAATGCTGTGGGTTTGAGGCCAGACTCAGCTGCATTATGAGTACAAGGCCAGTCAAGATTTTTTAAAATTTATTTATTTATTATATATACAATATTCTGCCTGCATGTATCCCTGTGGGCCAGAAGAGGGCACCAGATCTCATTACAGATGGTTGTGAGCCACCATGTGGTTGCTGGGAATTGAACTCAGGACCTCTGGAAGAGTAGCCAGTGCTCTTATCCTCTGAGCCATTTTGCCAACCCCAACCAGTCAAGATTTTATAGCAACACCCTGTCTCTCCATAAATAAGGGCTGGAGAGATGGTATTTAACAATTAAGTTATCCATATGGTGTATCCAAGCACCATATGGGAACAGCTGGGCATGGCCACACATGCCTATATGAAGACAGGATTGCTCAGGCTTGCTGGACACCAACCTGGCTTCAGGTTCAACAAGAGACCGTATTCTTGGGAATATGGCAGAGAGTGAAAGAGACCTTGTCTCAAGGGAATACGGCAGAGAGTGAAAGCAGGACTGTGACGTCCTCCTCCGGCTTCCATGTACTCATGGGCACACACCTGTGCATCTGTGTCACACTCACACACACATACACAGAAACAAAATAAATTCTAAAATAAAAGGGATAAAAACCTACTCCCCTTAGCTCTGACTCATAGTGAGCCATTCAGAGGCCACATCTCCAATGACCTACCTTCCGCCAGGCCACCCGTTACATCACAACTAGGGCCAGGTGTCCACCCTATGGACTCTGTGGGGACTCACTGAAGGGCAGCTACGACTACAGCAGCTGCTGTCGGCAGTGTGTATAGAGCAGCCACAGGTGTGTTCTACCGAGGCTTGATGGTCTCAGCAGAGTTGACCCTTTGTTCGTAGTCTGCCAACTCCAGATCGGCAACTCCCAACCCATCTATCCCTTCACGAATGGATGCATGAGCAAGTGGGGTTTCAGGATACTGTCATCCTCATAGTCTGGATGTGGGCTGTGCACGTGTGTACATGTGTGCCTGTGGATTAACTGGCTTGAGGAGATCCCACGTGGCTCCTCCGTGACCAAGTGACCCACACTGAGGTCAAGGTAGGCACAGACAGGCCTGAAGTTGCATCAGGATAAACCACTTACTGGTAGAGACATACCTGAGACTCCCCTCACTGAAAGGTGCTGCCCACCCTCGTGGTTCACAGTGAAGTTGAAGCTCTGGCCACCCACTCACACTGCCATCTCTTCACCCAAGGAAGGCCATCACCGCCACCGCTTTGAAGGAGGCCTGGGCAGCCATCATCCTCCAGAAGCATTGCCGAGGGTACCTGGTCCGCAACCTATACCAGCTGATCCGTGTGGCCACCATCACCATCCAGGCCTACACCCGCGGCTTCCTGGCCAGGAGGCAGTACCGGAAGGTATGGAGTAGACTCAGGCTGCTGTTCCTCACCGTGCCTTCCTCGGTGCAGGGGTTCCAGTGAAGAGAGGCATCCGCACTGCCCTGAGGATTTGCCTGAGGGGTTGCTTCAGAAGTCTGGGATGAAGGGCTCAGTGGGTCCTGCTCTGCACTGTGGATGTCCTGGGCTGACTCTCCGGGGGATGACGGACCTGGAGAGAGAAACAGGAGGTCTGGCTGACATCTCACAAGGTTCCTTCTCCAGTTGCTGCAGGAGCACAAGGCTGTGATCCTTCAGAAGTACGCGCGGGCATGGCTGGCCCGGCGTAGATTCCAGAACATCCGCAGGTTTGTGCTCAACATTCAACTGACTTACAGGGTCCAGCGTTTGCAGAAGAAGCTGGAGGATCAGGTAGGCACACACACGCGCGTGCGTGCATGTGTGTGTGTGTGTGTGTGTGTGTGTGTGTGTGTGTGCATGCACGTGTGTGTGCATGTTCGTATGTGTAAATGTACGTGTGTGCATGTATGATCACTCTCTGCCTTATTCTTTTTGAAACAAGGCTGTCAGTCAAACCCAGAGCTTGCCCATATGGCTAGTGGTACCTACTAGCCAATTTTCTTTGGGAATCCTCTGTTTCTGCCTTCCAAGACTAGAGTTACAAGCAGGCCCCATGATCACCTGACTTTTTTTTATGGATTCTGAGAACCCAAACCCTAGCACTTTAACTTTGGAGGCAAGCATTTTAATCTTGGACCTGCCGCCCGTCTATTCTGACCCTTTGAGTGCACCATCTGTGTTGCTCACCCCATGATCTCCAGAGATACCCAAATTCCTTCTTTAGAAGTCCAGGTTTTTTTTTATTTCAAATAGTCCTACCTCAGGTCAATGGATGAAAGCGCAGCATATGATTTTTGAGGTAAACACAATTTAGCCTCTAGTATTAAAATCGTTGCGGAGTCCCAGAAGCAGATGGACTGCCCATGACAAGCGTCACCAGCTCAGAAAGACTCCACCTCACTCAGTTCTGTGGGAAGAGGCTAATAAATGTCACTTGTGGTATATGCGACTGTGGTAGATAGATGATAGGTGCTGCATGAGGCATGAATGCAGCAGCTGCTTCACTCTGGACAAACCTCTGACCCTGAGTCTTTCTTCAGAACAGAGAGAACCATGGACTGCTGGAGAAACTGACCAGCCTGGCCGCTCTGCGGGCTGGTGACCTGGAAAAGATTCAGAAGCTGGAAGCAGAGCTGGAAAGAGCAGCCACCCACCGACACAGCTATGAAGAAAAGGGCAGAAGATACAGGGACACCGTGGAGGAGGTCAGAAGGGTACCACGTGGGGAGTCCACACTCCTGTCTCTGCAGAGGACACAAATGTTGCTCATGCCGCGATAAAGCAGGACTTCACAGCCCTGACAGAGGGAGCCCAGAGGCCTGGACTCTGGGGGGAATCGTGTGCTTAGGGAAGGGACCAGCTGCTCTCCCTGTCCTCCTTTACAAGTGGACACAAGGCCCAAGGGACACTGCTGACCCCTTCCTTCTTCCCTCCGTTGCTTGTCCACCTGCATGGGCCCTGGAGGCACCTGTCTCTGACCTGTGCTGCAGAACCTGGGAAAGAGTTTATCTCTGTGGTCTAGTGAGAAATCCCAACACCCTAGATTCCTATCTTGACTTTGCTGCTGGCTAGTGTGCAGCTTGGCCAAGTCACTGACCCTCTGAACTTTAGCTTCCTTGTATTTAAAATGGAAATGACAAAGGAGGGGGCTAGAAAAAGATTTAAGGGTAAAGTTTTCCAGGGAAATAATTTAGTCAGTGCCCACTGTGGGCCCCACACAGGCAGGTGAATCTAGCATATTCTAACCGAGACTCTTTCATTACTGCTCATTATCCTGTGCCTTTCAAAGGCTTGAAGCTCCTACATTGGTAGCCATGAGCATCCAGGGGGCTTCCCATTGCCCTCCCTGTGACCTAGCACTCGGGGTAGCTACAATGCTGCTGCTTCCTCCCTTTCTGCCCGTCATGGCCATCACCATCACAGGGTCTACACTTGCAGCCCCGCAGGCCTCTCTCATCAAGAGAAGCTAAAGTAACGGATTCTGCCCTGCTCCCCTCCCTTCTACATCACAGCAGTGTGAAAACGGGAAGTCAGTGTGTGTTGTGACCTAGCAGTTATTAGCACAGTTAACTAATAAGCTGTCCTGGGTACCCAGAGCTCAGGAGAGGCCTGAGACAGTCCTTGGACCTGGGCTCTTCTCCCAGGTGTCAGCCGTCAGTCATGGCTGGGGAGGTGGGTGACACCAGTGTCTGATTTGAAGTCCCTTTGGGCCCCTGATTCTGTTGCTGGTGTGGGTTGTTACTCTGGACCTAAGCCAAGCAAGCGCATGTGATTGAAGGGCGCAGGGCTCGCCACAAGGGCCGGTGGCAGAGACATCACCAAGGTCTCCTCATGCCCCTTCCTTTCACTAGAGGTTGTCGAAGCTGCAGAAGCACAATGCAGAGCTGGAGTTGCAGAAAGAGCAAGCAGAGCTGACACTGCAAGAGAAGACCGAGGAGCTGAAAGGTAGCCAGCCTTGGGCGTCACTCAGCAGTGTGGGTGTAACCGGGCCTCCACTCTGTACTCGGCCCATCACACATCAAGGGGATAAGTGTATTTAAAAGGTGCTCACCTCACCCGTCTGCGCCTCATAGTCAGCAGTTCTGAGGTTTTGCCAAGGACAAGAATGTGAGTGTGTGGTGTATTGTATGCATGTGCATACTGTGTTGTTTGTGTGTGTGTGTGAGTGTATGTGAAAGTGTATATATGAGTATATGAGAATTTGCGTATGAGTGCGAGCATGTAAGAGTATGAATGGGTGAGAGTATAATAGTGTGCAATTATATGTGTGAGTGCAATAGTATGTGTGCATGCTTGTGAGAGAGTGCATTTGCAAGAGTTTTGTTGAAGTTAGCTCGAGTCGGGAAATGACCAGGCTAACTAAAAGATTAAAACAATTATATTTTTATTTATTAAAAGGGGAAAACTCACGAAACAGGAACGAGAAGTCCAAGCTCAGCTGTGCTGTGAGGGAGTCACACAGAGAGAGGGCACCTGGGCCGCGCTGGTTTTCTCCAGGTCCCAGAAAGTCACACCCTAATTTGGTCCCACCTCTTAAAGATAATTGGTTGGCAAAGATTCCCCGAGAGAGGGCACCTGGGCCGCGCTGGTTTTCTCCAGGTCCCAGAAAGTCACACCCTAATTTGGTCCCACCTCTTAAAGATAATTGGTTGGCAAAGATTCCCCATCAGAGTTTATGCGTGTTCATGAGTGTATAAGTGTATGGAATATGTATGCATTTAGAGTGTACAGTTCTGTATGAGTGTGAGGAAGTGTGAGAATATGAACATGTGTAAGTGTATAAGAATTGTAATAGTGTATGAATGTAAATGTGGGGACACAAGTGTGGTAAAAGTATGAGTGTACAAATATGAATGTGTAGTTTGGGGGTGTTATGAGTGTGTGTGTTTAAGAGTACCAATGAATGTATGAGTATATAAGAGTGTGAGTGGATGTGTGTTTAAGAGTGTGCATATGAAAGAGTAATGATGAGTGTGTGTATGGAGATGTGTGGATGAGTGTGTTTTTAAGAGTGTCTGTGAACATTATGAGTATGTGTAAGTGTGTAAGAGCCTTGTGAGTGGTCTAAGGGACCTTGCACACATTCTGCCCAGCGTGTGGACTAAAGGGCACCAGGTCTAGGGTGTGAGGCAGCTGGGATTCCAGCAAGAAGGCGCGCCCTGACTGTGGCCCAGGCCTTGGAGCCCACTGAGTCAGTGAGGAGCAGAGAGGTCAAGAAGTAAACTGGAGCCTGAGCAGGGAAGGGCTCGCCCCTGCACGCTTTTTATCACACTGCTTCAGGGGTTTTCTAACTTCTTGCTGTGAAGGTTGCCACAGGAATATTGAAGTTCTAAGAAGTGTAGCGGGAAGATTACCTGTTTGGATGGATACTTTTAATAGAACTGTTGTTTCACAGCCCCCTTGCCTATGTATCTAGTTTATGAAGGGTGCACGTGTCTCCTTGAGTCCTAGCTGAATGAACATTCCACAGTGATTGGGAAGTGGGAGATAATTCAGATGTTGTCTTGGCGGATTTGTTTCAAAGAGTGTTCTCTGTCCACAGAAAAAATGGACAAGCTCACCAGGCAGCTGTTTGATGACGTGCAAAAAGAAGAACAGCAAAGACTGTAAGAGACCCTGGCCTCAAAGCCACCACCCGCTCACTCAGCTAGCCTCCCTTTCCCTGTCTTTCTCCTTTTCTCTCCCGCCCTCCTCTCTCCTTCCTTCCTTCCTTCCTTCCTTCCTTCCTTCCTTCCTTCCTGGCATGGTCTCATGTATCACTAGCTGGCCTCGAACCTCCTCCATTAGCCAAGGATGTCTTTGAACCTCTGACCCTCCTGCCTCTCCCTCCCCAGTGCTGGGATTACAGCTGTGCACCACCACTGCTGGGTTCTGCATTGCTGAGAATGGAACCTAGGGCCGCGTGCTTGCCAGGCAAGCCCTCCACCCACGGCTACATCCCCATCTGCTCTCTAATTTCTGTTTTGCTTCTCAGCTTGTAGCTAGCATAATCCAGATCCAGGTAGGCAGGGTGTAGATTTTTTTTTTTTTGAACAAGTGGGGATTTTAGTCTCAAGGGCCCAGTTGAGACTAAATAGTGTACAGCCTCAAATGATGCCCATGGTCTAGGGTTGTTCATACTCTTCCTGCTGATAGACCCTCACTGATCCCCATGACCTTGGGTTGGACCAGCCCTCTTCTGTCTCAATTATAAATCATCTGCTAACTCCCAGGGATTCCAGTCTGGTCTCCCCTTCTCTAATGGAGTCAATGGTTTCTAGATCTAAGTGGGGGCAATGATGGAATGATGGGGAGATATGGAATATTCTTGTAGTGTTCCTTGGGAGACAAAGTCTCAGGGCAGCCTGGATGATGAGGTTCCACTTTGCTGTACAGTTGGCAGAAAACCGTGCCCTGGGTAAGGAGACTCCCAAAGGCTGAGGAGCCAGCTGCACAGCTGAGCGCCCTGCTGTCTGCCTGGGCGAGGCTGTGCTGGCCCGTCAAGTGAGCAACGCTCTTAGCCCTCCTTGCAGCTCCATTAGGTCCCTGGTCATCTACCTGTGCATGCTTGGCACTGTCACAGTCCTCAGAGGCACAAACTATGACAGACCCAGCCGGTTCAGGCTGCAAGTCTGAGGTTTGTTGTACCTCAGGCTCCAGGGTTTTCTTTTTTGTTTGTTTTGTGATCCCTTGAGAATACTGTAGTGGATTGGTTTGTTTTTTTTGGGGGGGGGAGGTGTTACAAAGTTTAAAGATTTATCAATATCTACAAAAGAAGATAAAACAAAATTCTTTGTGGAGCCAGGCTTTGAGGAAGCCACAAAGACTTCCTTAGTGTCTTTTCCTTGGTGCTAACACAGCAAATAGGTCAAGAGTGTGGGTTGACCTTTGGGAGTCTCCTTACCCAGGCTCCGGGTGGGAGGCTCTGGGTGCCAGGTTTTGAGGCATCCCAGCAGCGTGAGGACTTCAGGAAGTTAGCAGAGCTCTTGGGGATGCCTTAGTTCTGACTGGATCCTGTGGACTAGACAAAGTTGGTGTAGGTCACATGACTCCTTTCTGTTGTTTTCTTAGTTCATCGTCACCTGTTGAATTCAGTGACCCTTTTACAAGGAATTGGGTTTCCACACACTTTGGGGCACCTGGCTTTGCTGAAATATATTCTAAAATTCTTAAAATGGGCTGGACAGATGGATCAATAGTTAAGAGTGCTTGCTGAACAACCAGAGTTTGAAGCCCAGCACTCATATAGGTTGGGTGTCCCAAGACACCTACATTTCCAACTCTGAGGGGCGTGTTGCCTTCTTCTGGCCTCCATGTGCAAAGGTGCAAACATCAGGGTACACACGTGTGCATGCAATCATAGACATGCAGACACCTTGCTTACACGTGCACGCGCGCGTACACACCCACACACAAAATAAGTGAAATAAATAATTTTCAGTTTTTTTGGAACCTGAGACCCCTGAATACAGAGATGGCCTGTATTATGGCCTCTGCTTTTGTTCCTTACCTGAGAAGCTTGTGGCCAGAATGGTTTTGCTTTCAAAATTTTCCATTGACACAGACTTCACCAAGAGAGCACCCCTCCTCCCACAGTCCCAAATCCTAAATAATTTCACAGGTGGAAACCTTTCGTTAGCACACTGGTGGTGCAGTTTTGGATTTTAGCATTTCTCGTTCAGTTTTGGGAATTTGGGATGCTCAGCCGTATTTGTTGAGAACTAAATAAGACCTCTGGAGGGTCCTGGGAACTTGAAAGGACTACAACTTGGCAGAATATACCAGGTCTTTGCTGAGGAATGGGCACTCCACCCAGGGGACAGTGTGGAACCCAGGTATGACTTTGAGATCACAGCTCCCCAGCACCCAGTGTGACTTGAAGTCTAGCCTCTCTGTCCTGTGTTCCCTGTGATCTTGAGAGAGTTTCTCACACCAGGAGGTCTAAAGCATTGATTTCAGACTACGAGAACAGGATACCTGCTAAAAAATCAGGACCATGGGCTACTGCATGGGTGGCATAGGTCCTGACGAGCCTTTCTCCTCCTTTGGCTTGGAGGTGTCTCCTCTCTATATTTTCAGAGTATTGTATATTTTGTTCAAAGGCTATAAAAACAAATCTAAGTTTATCTTTTCTTCTTTTGCTGTCTAGACTTCTTGAAAAAAGTTTTGAGCTGAAAACGCAAGCCTATGAGAAACAGATAGCATCTCTGAGAGAAGAAATTAAAGCCCTCAAGGAGGAGAGGATGCAGCTCCATCATCAGCTGGAGGAGGGCCGGGTCACCTCTGACAGTCTGAAAGGGGAGGTGGCTCGTCTGAGCAAGCAAGCAAAGGTAGGGTGTGCTGGCTTTTAGGTCCTCTGGTGATGCCCTTGATCTGCACAGAGATAGCAGAAAGGTCTCAGATTTGGGGTTCAGTTTGGGGACAGCTCAGGTAGGTTGTCCTTTTTGTTAAGATATTTATTAATACCATTATCGGCATGGTAGGGATTTTGAAGAGAGCTCAGATGAAGCATTGTGTATGTGAGGGGGCCTTCACATGGATTCAGGCAGAATGAGGAGATTCCTTGCTTTGTAGTTGATGAGTAGCCAGTGTTATATGCTTGTAGTCAGGTTATCCTGGATTCCTGGGTGGCATCCAGGCCTTTAGCTAAGTAAGGTGTGCCCATCATACGGGAGGTGCCCCCTCTAGGCTCTGCTTGCTTAGGATGCTTGGGAGCATCTTTGGGGAAGTGAGAATCAGAGTCACGGCGGGGTGCTTGCCCTCCCATAGCAGCTGAGAGGGTGAAATAGAAAAGTGCGGATGCAGGTTGAGTGTGGCCCTAGCAGCTGCTAGCCCAGCCATCTGTGTTCCCAAGACATCGAACAACAGGCGTAGCCGTACAGACTGACGGCACGCAGCCCCCGAGTGCTCTGTTCCCCCAAGTCCCAGACGCTGTGCTGTCTGAAACTGTATTTCCTGTTTCTCACAGCTTCTAACACTGTCAGGTTGTCATTATACAGTTATTTAGACAGTTTGACTAAAAGACTACTTCCAACTTAAATTATAAATTCAGGAGGACCCTTGTCACTTATCATGTTATCAACTTGTGAATACCTGTACTGAAATGAAATTGTTGTAATCGTCCACTTTATCAGAAAACTCACGAGTGGTGGTCGATGCCTGGAGAGGCCGCCCAGTCAGTGGAGTTGGGGTGCAGCGCTGCGCTCTGTAATCCCAGCACTGGGGAGATGGAGAGCTGGGGGGACGTTCAAGCTCTCCTCAGCTGCACAGGGAGCTAGAGGCCAGACTAGACTATGAGGCCCTGTCTCCAGAAACCCATTCCAGAGCAGTGCATACAGTTAGTGATGAAGTATTACACATCTTAAAATCGTTAAGAGAATAAATTTCAATATTCTCAACTGCAAAAATGGCAGATTTTTGAGAGAGTTATGTGTTTGTTATCTTGACTTGATTTTCCACATTGCATTCATAAATCATAACCTTACTTTGTCACCCACAAATATATATGATTATACTTTGTCAATTTGTAATAAAAGTTTAAAAAATGAAATTTACAAGTTGAGCAGGAAATATCACATAGAAGAATATTTTCATTGCTTAAGCAAATGTTAAAATACTAGAGCTGGGTTGGAGAGATGGCTCAGAGGGTGAGGGCACTGGCTGCTCTTACTGAGGTCCTGAGTTCAGTTCCCAGCAGCCACTTAGTGGCTCATAACCATCTATAATGAGATATGATGCCCTCTTCTGGTGTGCAGGCAGAACACTGTATATATAAAACAAATAAATCTTTAAAAAGTTTTGAAAAAATAAATAAAATACCGGTGTTACCTATATTTTATAAGGTATGTAAATATTCATAGAAATCTAATAAAAATTCTTGAGAAAAATAAAATTTAAAAAGAACAATAAATCAGGTGTGAGCTGTGCCTGGACAGCGAGTGCTTACTAGAAATCGTAACCGTATGCATCCCTACAGACTTGAGGGTTTGCTTATTTTGAAGCAAGTTCTCAATACGCCACCCAGGCTGTCCCCGAACTCAGGATGCTGCTGCCTCAGCCTTCTAGGTGCTAACGGTAGTATCCACCTGATCCTGCAGTGCATGCATTGTTTTAGAAGGCACATCTCTGGCGGATACAGAGTACAGGAAGAGCATCCTTGCTTTCCAGGGAGTAGACCTAGAGCCATGCTCGGCTGCAGCCTGTTCTCAAACGCAAAGCATTTCGTTGTGAAGTCAGAAAGCTGCCAAGCTTCCATGAGACACGTAAAACCCATGTTAGAAAGCTCTGCAGATGCTCTGTGTGGCTGTGGGACAGCTTTCTGTGCTCTGTAAGAGCTTCCCCCGTCAGAGGTGCTGGTCTGTGTTGCCTCTGGCTTTCCCAGGAAAACTGTTCGTCTATTTCCTATAAATACTCTGGCCTAACCAGTGGTCTACTGGCTCCCTTGTCAACTGGCCTCCTGTTGTTTCGATGTGGGAGACTAGGGGAGACTGGATCACATGATCATATTCCTTTGACTTGTCCATTCTGGGAAGTCGATTCCGTGTCTGCTGCGTGTCTTACCAACTGGCAAATCTTTTTTTTAAAATGATTTATTAATTTTTATTTTATGTGCTTTGGCGTTCTTGCCTGAGAGTTATTGGATCCCCTGGAACTGGAGTTACAGACTGTTGTGAGCTGCCATGTGGGTGCTGAGAATTAAACTCAGGTCCTTTGGAAGAGTTGCCAGTGCTCTTAACCTCTGAGCCATCTCTCCAGGTTAATCTTAAACTGGAGGACTTGTGAGCCTGCACTTGGAGTGAGATGCCAGTAGATGTCCCTCACTTCTGATGCCTTAAGAGGTCTGGCTTACAAAGATCTTACCCATCACTGACAAGCTCTCTGTGTGTCTGAAGATTGCCAGTGAATGCGAACGTTACCTGAAATATCAAAGAATCACGAAGGGAGACAAGGCCTCAGACTGGACAGTCGTGGCTTCCCATACACTTGCCACGTGATCCGGGACGTGTCATTTAACCTTCAATTCAGTGTAGATTCATTTTTCTATCCGATGAGGGCTCAGCTTTTACTCACCTCAAGGACAGTTAGGACCATTAGGTGTCTAGGTTGAGCGCTAGATGCTTGATCCCCTTCCTCTGTGGAGTCAGGAGCTGGAGTCTGTCAATAGTCAGAGGACCAGAGTATTCTAGGAGGGCTTTTCACCTCTGCTATCCCTGAGAATGTTTCTATCTGCTTAGCTGTAAAAAAAATACATAATAAATAAATAAATACAAAACAAAAACAAACAATAACAACACACAAATCCATGGTCTTCCTTGAGCTGAGCTTGTAGTGTGAACAGCAGTGGGTGCAACCTTTTGACCAGCAGAAATGCTTATCCGGAGAGGCCCTCCCAGGGTGCCTAGCCTCCACAGTTGCTCCCCCTCTCAGCCTAGCTGATGTTTCAATGGAAGGCGTAACCTTTGCCTTCCCCCCACCCCCACCTCTTCAGGCTTACTGTTCAGGTTTTAGTACCGGTTCCACCTTAGCTTGCCCCTCACCCACCTCATGGCAAACTTGTAAATGTTTTCTTCCTTTGCAATGGGAAGCTAATTTCTGCCCCCAAGTCGATGTGGAAAACAGCAGCATTTTGAGCAGTTGAGCTGCTTCGGGGCAAGCTGTGAGGCTGTGTGAGAACAGGATACAGTTCGGCTAGGAAACCGCATGGAGGCCACTGGGCTCCCATGTGCTCTGTGACAAAGTCTGCACCCTTGTTTGATGGAAAGTGTAACAGCTGTTTTCTCTGCCCTTGGTTTGTTCATGGCTCTGATTTAGACCATTTCTGAGTTTGAGAAGGAGATAGAGCTGCTGCAGGCACAGAAGATAGATGTGGAAAAACACGTGCAGTCACAGAAACGGGAGATGAGAGGTACCAGGGTCATGGGCTGGTTAGTGGGTAGATAAGAAGTACTGGGTCATGGGCTGGTTAGTGGGTAGGTAAGAAGTACTGGGTCATGGGCTGGTTAGTGGGTAGGTAAGAAGTACTGGGTCATGGGCTAGTTAATGGGTAGGTAAGAAGTATTGGGTCATGAACTGGTTAGTGGGTAGGTAATAAGTACTGGGTTATGGGTTGGTAGTGGGTAGGTAAGAAGTACTGGGTTATGGGTTGGTAGTGGGTAGGTAAGAAGTACTGGGTTATGGGTTGGTAGTGGGTAGGTAAGAAGTACTGGGTCATGGGCTGGTTAGTGGGTAGGTGAGAGGTACTGGGTCATGGGCTAGTTAGTGGGTAGGTGAGAGGTACTGGGTCATGGGCTGGTTAGTGGGTAGGTGAGAGGTACTGGGTCATGGGCTAGTTAGTGGGTAGTCTGGACACCTTGCTAGTTGGATACCCAAGACAGTGGTTAGTGGGTGGGTAGCCAGCTGTTTGGTTATTCAGCTGCAGATTGTAGGAAACCATTCTGGAGACCACAGGGAAGAAAGTTATGCTCAGCTTTGATTTATGCTGCTCTCCCTTTCTTTCCAGAACGGATGTCGGAGGTCACCAAACAGCTTCTGGAGAGCTATGACATAGAAGATGTTAGAAGCAGGTATCAGTTTTATGTTTTCAGCCATTTACAAACATTTACACTGAGTGAAGTGCTAGCGTGTAAGTTTGATCCCTAGAACCTATGCTTTTCTTTCAAAACAAACAAACAAAAGGGCTAAGCATGGCATTACATGCTTGTGACCAACTACTGGGGCAGCAGAGACAGAAGGATCCCTGGGCTTACTGACCAGATAGTCTGGTTCAATCAGTGAGCGCCAGGCCGGTGAAAAACCCTGCCTCAAAAAAATAAAAGTGGGGTTGGAAGGTGGAGGGGCTGATGACTCAGTGGTTAAGAGTGCTTGCTGCTCCTGCAGAGGACCAGGGATCAGTTCCTAGTACCAGAGGAAACTCCAACTCCTTGGAGGATGTGATGCCCTCTTCTGGTCTCTACCAGCACCTGAACACACACATACACACAATCTTTTAGAAAGCAAGGTGGACAGTACTGTAGGAATGACACTCGCAAACCACGTAAAATGGGACATTTTGTGCCTTCTTTGTTTTATTTTCCAGGCTCTCTGTGGAGGATCTGGAGCACTTGAATGAGGATGGAGAACTTTGGTTTGCCTATGAAGGGCTCAAAAAGGCAACTCGGTGAGATGTTCCCTTGGGGTTCTGGTTTTTTTGTTTGTTTGGTTTTGGTTTTTGGTTTTGGGGTTTTTTTTCCCCAGAGACAGTACAATGTTGGGAAGTTCATCTTACCTAGATTTGACATGTGAAGTAAGTTCTTATGGTAAAATTATCTAACAACCCCTAGAAAGACTTCCCTGAGAATTCAGCCATTTGCCTAGTAAGAGGAGACCTAGTGAGAAAACCTACAACCTGTTTCCTCGAAACTGGTTACAGGGTTGGGGATGTAACTCAGTAGAGTGCTTGCCTGGTGTGCATAAAACTCTGGTTTCCAGCCGGGTTAGTGGTAGCACGCTTTTAATCTCAGCATTAGGGAGGCAGAGGCAAGTGGATCTCTATGAGTATGAGCCCAGCCTGGTCTACAGAGAGAGTTCCAGGACAGTCTCCAGAGCTACACAGAGAAACCCTGTCTCGAACCCCCCTCCCAAAAAAAACCCTCTAGTTTCCATCCCTTGCACTGAATAAATGGGGTGTGATGGGATCACCTGTAACCCCAGCACTTAGAAATCCAGAAGATAGAGAACTCCAAGGTTATCGTTAACTACCAAAGATGTTTGGGACTGGCCTGGGCTAGAGACCCTATCTCAAAAAACAAACAAAATCTGTACTGAAGAAATGGTTCAGCAGTTAAGAACATTGACTGCTCTTGCAAAGGGCCCAGGTCCACTAGATTCCCAGCAACCACATGGTAGCTCACAACCATCTATAACTCTAGCCCCAAGGGATCTGATGCCCTCTTCTGCTCTCCACAGGCAATGCATACACATGGTATACATGCACACACACATGCAGGCAAACATACATAAAGTAAAAATGTGTGAATGCTTTAAAAGTAAAAGAAATACATAGTTACATTATATAAGCAGCTACTGTGGTGCGGTTAGAGTGAGGAAGTTTTTGTGCTTCTTTAAGTTAATAAACTTCATTGTCTTGTAGAAGTTTTAGGTCCACAGCAAACTGAGTTGAAAATAGATTTCTCACTGGGCGTGATGGCACACGCCTTTAATCTCAGCATTAGGGAGGCAGAGGTGGTTGGATCTCTGTGACTTCAAGGCCAGTCTGGTCTAGATATGGAGTTTCAGGACACCCAGAGCTACATAGAGGGACCCAAAGGAGAGAGAGAGGGAAAGGGAGAAAGAGAAAGAACAGAGGAGTCCTCATTTATACCTCCACTGTCATGTGCAGACTCCCTACTGCCACCGGCTCCATGACAGCGTGGTGACACAGCAGGGTCCCCCTCACCTTGTGCATCAGGGAATCCTTACGAATATATAGAACACATCATCACAGCTGTATCCTGCAGAACAGAGGTTTCAAACTATTAACTGTAAAACCATAACTGAATCACTTCTAAAATGAAACATCATAAACTGCATGTTAACCACGCACACCGTTTTCTAACAGTGGCCAGGGTCCTTTGGTTTCGGCTCCTAATTCCCTCCCTGTTTCTGTGAATGCATTGTCAGCTTTAGTCCTGGTCCTAGCTTTCTCAGCTATAGCACGATGTCCCCTCTGTGGTCAGCCCAGCATCATGGAGACCCTGGGCTCATTCCTCTCCCCTTCTTTTAACAGTGTCCTGGAAAGCCACTTCCAGTCTCAGAAGGATTGCTACGAAAAAGAGATTGAAGGTCTGAACTTCAAAGTAGTGCACCTGAGCCAAGAGATCAACCACCTGCAGAAACTATTCAGGGAAGAGACCGGCATCAATGAAAGTATCCGTCACGAAGTCACCAGGCTAACATCAGAAAACATGGTAGGCCTTGCCACAGATCTGCAGGTTCTCTCCCCCCCCCTCTCACACACACACAGAATGCTTTTAAGATACAGACACACACAGTGCTTTTAAGATATGTTTGGGCTTCAGCGGCCTGGGTGTCTATATAAACTTAGAGAACAGACAAACTGTTTATACCTGGCTGCGGGTGAAGGGATGGACATAAGGTACACACCAAAGGAGAGGGGCTTATGGAGAACCCTGGACAATTCCAGCTATAGGATGTTCTGAGATAGTCCTGGTCCAGGTTGAGATGGCATTGCTAGGCACCGGTACAGTTCAGCACAGGGCGATCTTCCCTTCCCACAGTGACAGTCCTGTGAGAACTGCTCTCTCTGAGCATGCTGGGATTTTTGGAGACCACTGTATACGTCTTTAGAGGAAGGGGGAGGGGACAGAATGTCAACAAATCCCAGTGCCTCAGCTGACCTTTTACACAGCTGTATATTCTACAAGCTGAACAGGAGACGGATGAATGTTCGTTTTGGAGAGTATAAGGTCCAGACTCAAACACTGACTATTCTAATAGTTGTTAACTGTTCTCTGAAGATGATCCCAGACTTCAAGCAGCAGATTTCAGAGCTGGAGAGGCAGAAGCAGGATCTTGAGTCCCGCCTGAAGGAGCAGGCCGAGAAGATGGAAGGTAATGGAACCATCCTGGTCCTATTCTTAGAGACACCAGCATCCAGGAAATTCATGGGAAGCCACAGCATTGGGGGCATTAAGCTGTGGTCTCCCGGAGCCAGGCAGGTAGCACAGGGGTAAAAGGATAGCTGTGTGGAGGACAAGAATGGGTGTGGTATTAAAGAGGCAGCTTCCTTCAAGTTCCGTGGGTGTCTGGCACAGTGGGAATGGAGCCCCTGGTTCTGCTATTACTATTTTTAAAGAGAATCTAGAAATCTAGATGTTTATATAAAATGTCATTCTTAAATAATGCTTTACAAAAGCAAGCAAACAAACTAAATCTTGTTCAGACCAAACAAAACCTAATAATCTCTGATTAGATATCGATTAGAGCCTTAGACCTGGGAAAATAATGGCAACCCCAAATTAGATCTCAGTGGCATAGCTGACCACAGCAGTGACAGAATTCTCATGATAGGAAAACTGGAAGAGTCATTCAGTCACCTAAATCGAGCCAGAGACGAGGAAGGAGTGTGGGGCAAGTAAGTGCTTGGTGGGAACTGGGGGCACAGGGCAAATAAGTGTTCTGGTGGGAACTGGGGTGCAAGTAAGTGTTTTGGTGGGAACTGGGGGCACAGGGCAAATAAGTGTTCTGGTGGGAACTGGGGGCACAGGGCAAATAAGTGTTCTGGTGGGAACTGGGGGCACAGGGCAAATAAGTGTTCTGGTGGGAACTGGGGGCACAGGGCAAATAAGTGTTCTGGTGGGAACTGGGGTGCAAGTAAGTGTTTTGGTGGGAACTAGCGGGAGCTCTTCCATCTGTGCAGTCATCAACACTAGGGTGGTCACATAATGCCTAGAGCATCTTGTCCCTTCCTCAGGGCAGCAGAAATCAAAGGAAATGAGGGACCCATAGATAAGATCCAAGAACTGCAGGAGGCCAGCGAGTTCCTGGAGAAGCAACCAGAACCTGAAGGGGAAGCCAAGCACATTCTCCAACAGGAGGCCTCTCGGCTGTCTTTGGAAAACAGGGTAAGGAGTGTGGATGCTTGGCTCTGTGTGGCGGTGTTGCTGAGCAGGGAACTAAGTGTTCCGGCTGCAGAACAAGGATGACAGCTGTAGACCGAAAGGCCTTCCGTGAGAGCACTCTGGGTCCTTATCTAAAGACCGGTGGTTCTGTGGTGATAAAACTCAGCGGTGCGCTTGCCACCTGCAGCACTGCACAGTCCGGACGTGGTAGTGAGCGCCTGTAATCCCAGGAGCTTCAGGAGCTGAAGGTCGTCCTTGAAGGGAGTTTTAAAACAGCCTGCCATATTGAGACCCAGTCATAACGGAAAGGGAAAAATAACAGGTAGTCACTTTCAGAAGAACTGGAAGGCTCTTGGCCCTTTTTGAGAGATGTTTCTGGGCACCTGGGACCCTCCTAGTGTTTAAGCCAAACTCAGCCTGGGCAAGGCCACCTCTTCACCCAGAAGAAAAAGGAAGTCTCTCTGGCGCCCTCTTCTGACATTCAAAGAGCCCATTTCCCCAACTCTAATTTTCAAAGTCTGTATTGGACATTAATTTATTGGTGGGTCCTTCAACATCAATCATTAATCAAGAAAATTCTCCGCAGGCCAATTTGGTGGGGGCATTGTCTGAATTGAGGTTTGCTCCTCCCAATGACTCTAGTTCATGTTACATTAGCAAAAAACTAAACTGACTAGGACAGTGTGTGTGTGTGTGTGTGTGTGCGTGTGCGTGTGCGTGTGCGTGTGCGAACACAACATGCAGGATCCACCATGTGGTATTGGGGATTGAGCTCAGAGCATCAGGTGTTCACTAGGGGAGCCTTGAAGATATCAGGAACTGGATAATATGGAAAGCAGCCGCTGTGCAAATCGTGTGTGTGAGTGAATTTTACCTGAATGTGAACTACAGATCCATAAAGGCATTAACAAAAATCAAAATCAAAGGAGATGTTTCTGAGAAAATTCCTTGTTTCTCTGGGTTTCTGAAGGATCTTGAGGAAGAATTAGACACGAAGGACAGAGTAATTAAAAAGCTACAGGATCAAGTCAAGACTTTAACCAAGACAATTGAAAAAGGTAGGAGGGGTATGTCCTTATTCTTTGCAGCTTTCGGGGAAGGCACTGTGTTCTGAAGTGTGTGATCATGACCATGTTCAAAGTACACAGAGCCTAAAGGAATGATGCTCAACTGCTCAGGTTTAGGGCCTTGGGCTAGGCTAAAGAGCCTTTAGGGTATAAAGAAGCTTATTGTACCAGACAGCAAGAATATTCCTGTTGTTTCAAGGAACCCCCTAAAACAAATATGTTATCCCCTTCCTCTGTTAGCTCCTCACTTTCAAGATGAAATTGTGAGTAGTATCCAATTAATCATTTTGAAGGCCACCTCCCACACACAGAGACTGGGTCTGGAAGTATCGCAATTTCTATTAGTGGAGAGAAACAGAGAAGACAAACGTGACATTCTGACCTCAGCTGAATGGCATTTGCAGCCTGTCCCCATGAGGCCCGAGAGAAGGACCACTACCTTTCTTCCCTTTGCTTTGGAGCCCATGTCCACACCAATCTTCCACTCTTGCCGCGTTCTTCATACTTTCCTTCTTCACGTTCCTCTTTGTCCCATCTTTGCTTGCACAGGCTGTACCTACAGCCACCTCTTTCCTTTTCTGTGCTCATTCTTTTGAAGGCCTCCTTTATTCTTAAATTACTACACTTTTATCTTAAATTTGCAATATCTTCAGTCTCTTTCTTCTTCAGTAATAGATGTTTGGTTTTTTTTTTCTTTTCAAGACAGGGTTTCTCTGGGTAGTACTGGCTGTCCTGGAGCTCTCTATGTAGCCCAGGTTGGCTCCAAACTCAGAGATCCACCTGCCACTGCCTCCCAAGTGCTGGGACTAAAGGTGTGCACCACCACTGCCCAGCCAGTAAGAGATGTTATGTGCCAATCTGCCTCATGGAAATAAGGGACAGGTCTAGATGTCCTGTCCTTTATGTCTCTACTATTAGAATTGGTGGATGGATAGATGGATGGATGGATGGATGGATGGATGGATGGATGGATGGGTAGATAACAGATGGGTAATTGGTGGATGAATGGATGATAGGTGAATGGGTTGATAATGGATGGACATGTGTGGTAGAATGTATGGTAGGTAAATGGGTAGATGACGGGTGGATGATGGATGATAAGCAAATGGGTAGATGACAGGTAGATGATGGGTGGATTAATATATCAATGGAGGATGGATGATGGATAGATGAACAAAAAGGAGTAGATGAATAAAATAATGAGCTACATTCTCTATATAATGTCTACCAAACCCCATATCTAATCTTCACTTCTTTCTTGAGTCCTAGATCCGTTTTGTCTCTTCCACTACTTCCTTTCAACTCAACACATTTAGGTCAGGACTCCTTTATGCCTATATCAGTTACTCGTTATTATGTAACACATTACCCCAAACTTAGCAACCTAACATTCTCTAAGCATGTGGTGACTTATCACAGGAGCCATAGGAGATTGGCAATCCCACCCCTGTGGTCAAGATGTGTGTCTTAGCATTTTGTTCTCTGAGTCTTGTACCTTCCCTGTAGATATCATCAGGGCAGTGTCTTGGGTTCTCTCCCTCCCTGCCATACTGGTGACAAATGAGGCACTCACTGGGATTCATTCAAGGACATCTTGGCCTTTTCAGCAGTGGCCATAGTCACAGACAGAAATCACTATAGGGAAAAGTCTGAAGCATTCAACAGCCCAATGTAGCTGCAAGCTGCAGCGGCTCATGGCCAGGGTAGACTCGGACAATAGCCTCACTATGAAACCGGAGAGTGTGGCTTTCATGCATGTAGCTGACCGTTTGCCTTTGTCTGCAGCCAACGAAGTGCACCTGCCCTCAGGACCCAAGGAGTACCTTGGAATGCTGGAATACAAGAAAGAAGACGAGGCCAAGATCATTCAAAACCTCATTCTTGGTAGTCAAACCCATATCTCTGAGTTATGCTTTCTCTTTGAGAACTTGAATATCAGTCAGTTCCAAAGTCCTGGACGAGGGCTCTTCTTTATCTCTCTCTTCCTTAATGGTTTTTCCTCTAGCTTGAAGCTTCCCAGCTTCAGTGCTGACCAGGAGGTCTTTGTTGAGGGAAGAGGCACTATAAACTACAGCACCGAATCGCTAGCTTCCGCCTATTCTAGAAGCTGCTGTCAAGCTCCAGGGTTCACTGTCAGTGTCCTCTGGGGAACCAAAACAGTCCTCAGCTGAGAACCATTGCCCCAACCTCCTCCCAGCTCTAATCATAGGGTCAGAATGGAAGATACAACTCCTGGGCCGGGGCCTGGTTGGGCGTACCTGTAATCCCAGAACTTAGGGGCAGAAAGGCAGAAATACTGTGAGTCCCAGACCGGCCTGAACTACATAGGAGACCCCATCATACAAAGCCAATGGCTGGGAATGTAGTTCAATGGTGGGACACTCATGTAGCATGCCCAAGGACTGAGTTACAGGGAATTGTTGGCTGCCCAATGTGGGTACTGGGAGTTAAACTCTGATCTTCGGAAAAAGAATTATATGTTCTTGGCTGCAACACCATCTCTCCATCCTCCCCAAGACCTTTAAAGAAAAAGATGCTGCCTTGATTCCTCTGCTTTGCAATGACCACACACACACACACACAGAGAGAGAGAGAGAGAGAGAGAGAGAGAGAGAGAGAGAGCATCAGGCTGTTGATTGCTTTCCAATCACTGCTAACAAAACGCCTGCTGGAAACAACTGGAAGAAAGATTTACCTTGGCATGGCGGGCCTGCTGAGTTCGTGGTGGTAAGAGAGCGTGGGGTGAAACCTGCTCACAGTACCGCAGCGGGAAACAGACAATGGCAGGGATCAGGGGCCTTCCTTGATGGCCCACCCTTAATAGCCTAATTTTACAGGCTAGGTAACAGCCTCCACAGATAGCACCATGAGTTGGGAAACAAGTGTTCAAAGCGTAAACTTATAAGATTCAAACCCTAACAGCCCTACCTGTGTTAACACAAAGGGACGTCTTCTCTGTGGTTGCCTTAACTAGGCCGCCGGAAGCTCCTGTTTTCCTGTCATAAGCTTCCCTGCAAGGTTTCTCTCTTCATCCCTGCTCTGCCTCTCTGACATCTCTCTCTTTAAAAGACTAATCATGTATTTAATGTGTATGAGTGTCTACTTGCATGTATGTAAGTGCGCCATGAGCATTCTTGGTGTTCATGGATAGCAGAAAAGGACATCATGTCCTGTGGACAGGAGTTAATAGATGGTTGTGAGCCACCACATGAATGCTGGGAACTAAACCGGATCCTCTGCAAGAGCATCCAGTGCTCTTAACCTCTGAGAATCTCTCCAGCCCCTCTCTGACATCTCTCTCTTTTTTTGTTTTTGTGTTTCAAGACAGGGTTTCTCTGCATAGCTTTGGAGCTTGCCCTGGCATTCACTCTGTCCAGGCTGGCCTTGAACTCACAGAGATCTGCCTGCCTCTGCCTTCTGAGTGCTGGGATTAAAGGCGTGCGCCACCCTCTCTGACATCTCTTACCCTGAGACTAGCTTGATAGTTTGTCTCCTCTGCAGTACTGCTGGCCACTAGTGTCTCTGTTGGAGACAGCTTCCTGTGACTTGAGATGGCTCCCATCCTTACTAAAGCAATTGTGGTGAGGTACCTGAGGCTTGGGTTCCTTTCTTATACTGGAGTTCCACTATCTAGAGCCTCCTCACCAGCGAAAATTACAAATTCTTTCTCCCATCTGGCTTCTTAACAGAGAGCGAACCTTTTACAAATGAGGTGTGGGGTAAGCAGGTGCCCCTCACCATGCACTTTCGCTAAGTAAAAGTTTGAGTTTCTCAAAGAGACACTGTGCTCTCAGGCTTTACCCAAGTGCAGAAAGGCCAGGAGCCCCACCCCATCCCCTCCTATCAGGAGGAGAGCTCACCAGCAGCTGAGAGCCACCCCTCCCACTGCAGTCGAGAAGAGAGCGCAGCAGCAGCAGCAGCAGCAGCAGCTAAGAGCAGGTTTCTTTCTGCTACAGACCTGAAGCCCCGAGGTGTGGTAGTCAACATGATTCCCGGGCTGCCAGCTCATATCCTGTTCATGTGTGTGCGGTATGCAGACTCCCTAAATGATGCCGATATGCTCAAGTCCCTCATGAACAGTGCCATTAACGGCATCAAGCACGTGGTTAAGGTAGGAGTCGCCTTTGGTGCTGGATCTCCGCATAGTGTTTGATTTGGAAAGGGCTCTGGGAAGTGACCCAGTCTTTGTCTACCCTTGGCCTCTGACCTTTCCCCAAAGTAACAAAGCTACTAAAGAAAGACAAATGGCCGAGGTTCTGCCAGTGAGCCTCAAAGACCAGTGGAGAGGCTACAACCTGGTAGCCACCAGCCTCACCTCTCCATCCCCTCATGTGTGAGGGATCTGTGCTCCCAGCCTCACCCCTCCATCCCCTCATGAGTGAGGGATCTGTGCTCCCAGCCTCAGCCCTCCATCCCCTCATGAGTGAGGGATCTGTGCTCCCAGCCTCAGCCCTCCATCACCTCATGAGTGAGGGATCTGTGCTCCCAGCCTCAGCCCTCTATCCCCTCATGAGTGCTCCACTAGTGCTCCACTAGTGTAGCAGTAAGGAAATGGGAAACTAAAAGATTATTCATCTCTTCCAGTGGCAAGTATATGAGTCTCCTTCCTAAAACATTATTATTGGCACTGGAGAGATGGCTCAGTGCTTAAGAGCATTGGGGGCTCTTGCAGAGGACCTGAGTTTGATTCCCAGACCCCATATGATAGCTTCAACCCTCCATAACTCCAGTTCCAGGGGATCCAGTGCCCTCTTTTGACCTCCATGAACACTGCACACATGGTGCATAGACACACATGCAAATAAAACACCCATATACATAAAATAAAATTCTAAATGAAAACCTGTTATTGCTGGTTTTCCAGGTCAAGAAAAGAAGAACCAGGTGTTCATTAGGTCAGTGACTTTTTAAGGTTAAAATACTGTAGCTGAAGTCCCTCCCACCCTGTCCCTCCCCCACCCCCCTACAGTGTGTTGAAGAAGGTGGAGTGCTTTCCTGTGCTCCTAACCTCACTGCAATGACTCATCCAGGTTGAAGGGTGGCTCTGCTCAGCCTGCTGAATGTCCCTCCCTAGCTGTGCTCATCAGAATGACTGGCAGCTAGACAACCCATGGTTGTCCATCCTATGGGTAGGGACCCACATGCGTGTGGCATACAGATCAGAAATTACCAGCTAAGCTTGTTTTTAATGTTTGTTTTGGGATTTTTTTGAAACAGGGCTCCACTGTGTAGCCCCCTGACTGACCTCATTCTTGGAGATCCACAAGCCTCAGCCTCCCAAGTGCTGGTATTAAAGGTGTGTGCTACCATGCCCTCCCCAACATTGTCTTCTCTTGTCTAAGGAACATTTGGAAGACTTGGAGATGCTGTCCTTCTGGCTGTCCAACACTTGTCACTTCCTCAACTGCCTGAAGCAATACAGTGGGGAAGAGGTAAGGATGCATGTCTGTCCTGCTGATGGCCTCCCGGGACCACATTACAATCTGGCTCAAGGAGGCATTCATACTAACTTCCAACTCCACACAGCCTTTGTGACAGCTAGCTTGCCGGCCTCCTCTTCACCCAGGAGGCTAGTTTGTGTATCACCTGTATGTGCATGGGTGCTACTCCAAAACGTTCAGACCTTGGGTTTAGTGTGAAGCATTCTCTCCTCAGTTTTCTAGTCAATAGAAGATGTGGTGGTGGTGTTTCCTCCTGATGGGGACGTGCTGTAGATTTCAGTATGATGACCCAAAATAGAGCCTCTGTTTTATTTTGCTAACTGTTCTCTCTAGAGGACTCTGATTATTCTCCCATAATCCATAAGTCGATGACGTCTGCACCCCAACTCTGCTTCCAGGAAGCGATATCACAAAGGTGTTCTTCAAGCCTCACGGGGGCATTTTTCACTGAACTAGAACAACAAAGTGGCATTTAGGTTGTGCTTTCCACATGCAGAGGCCAGAGCAGGACACCGAGTGTCTTCCTCTGTAGCTCTCTGCTTCAGAGACAGTACTGTGATGACAGCTGTGACTGACTGAGATTATACAATAAATTGCTATTTTGTCACGTAAAACAAACCTGAAGCACTCATTTAAAAGCAGACATTAAGCTTCAAGCTGTAAAAGCTACCCTAGGTGCCGACTATGACATCCTCAGCAGGGGCAGGATTTCAGCTTCCATCAGTGTCTACAACACTCTCATGTTTATGCTCAAATTGCTTCCAGGAATTCATGAAGTATAACAGCCCACAGCAGAATAAGAACTGCTTGGACAATTTTGATCTTACAGAATACAGACAGATTCTGAGTGATGTGGCTATTCGGATTTATTATCAGTTCATCATCGTGATGGAGAACAACATCCAGCCCATAATAGGTAAGAAGAGAATGAATGGCTGAGCGATGCTTACAGCAATATAGAAGCTCTTTGTTTGCTTTGAGACAGAGTCTCCCATAACTCAGGCTGGCCTTGAACTTGATATGCAATGATAGTTAAGGCAGGTCTTGAATTCATAATTCTTCTGCCTGTATCTCCTGAGTGCTGGGATTACAGATATGTGCCACCATGCCTGGTTTTTGCTTAGTACTGAGAATCAAACCAAGACGTCATGAGTATTAGGCAAACATTCTACCAAGTGAGCTATAATCCCAGCCCAAGAGACTTTTTAAAGTAGAAACTCTGTGTGTGGTGTATGTGATTATGAATAACATAGCTTGGAAAACTAAGAAACATAATCACCATAAGTGTCTACCTTTTAATTCTTAGCTTGTTTAAAGTGACTCCATGTATAGTAGCACACAGTTGACCATATTCTTTGGGTGAAGATGCCTTTTCCCAAGGGGAACCTTGTGGAGAACTTACACTATTTATTTGATGTGCTGCTTTGGGTTCTCGTGTGGCTGGACCAAGTATTTCTGAAGTCCTTCGGTCCCACTCACATTTGTGTATGCTTTACTCAGCTTCCTAAAACGTAAATACTTCAGGCTTTGGTGATTTCAGGCTCTGAGCTACTTACTGATCTCTTTCCCATGGGGACCACTGTTTCAAGCCTCCAGGAGGTGCTCCTGCCCTTCTGTAAGCCATGGCCCATGCCCTAGCTTACTATGGTATCCCAATATACTCAGTTCTTTTGTTCTTTTTCTAAATATTAGTACTTGTTTGTTTCTATGCCAAAAGCAACATTAGGGCAAGTTTATTTTGGCTCACAGTTTAAGAGAACACAGTCCACCAAGGCAAAGGTGGTCCTTGGCTAGACCACGAGACAACTGGCCATATTGCATCTGTAGTGAGGAAATAGAGGGAGATAATAACAGGTCCTTGGGTGACTTTCTCCCTTTTATTTGGTCCAGGATCCCAGTGCATGAATGCCACTGACTACTCTTAGGGTGGGTTTTCCCACCTCCATTTACCTAATTCTAGAAAATCCCTCACAAAGTTTGTCTCCTAAATCCCATTGAGCTGACAACCAAGATTAACCACTAATCTCCATCACAACCATAGCCATTGACTATAAAAACCAGACAGTGAGGTTAAGGGATGTGTACCCTCACGTGATCCCTGTGTAAAGAGCCTTCCACCCTTCCCGCAGTGCCAGGAATGCTGGAGTATGAGAGTTTGCAGGGCATTTCCGGACTGAAGCCCACTGGTTTCCGGAAGCGCTCGTCCAGTATCGATGACACAGATGCCTACACCATGACATCTGTCCTGCAGCAGCTGAGCTACTTCTACACCACCATGTGTCAGAATGGCCTGGACCCCGAGCTTGTGAGGCAGGTGGTGAAGCAGTTATTCTACCTGATCGGGGCAGTGACCCTCAACAGCCTCCTCCTGAGGAAGGACATGTGCTCCTGCAGGAAAGGGATGCAGATCAGGTAAAAGTCCCTTGCTGTACCTCCCGAAGGATGCAAATCAGGTAAATCAGGTAAAAACCCACAGACCACACCTCCTACCTCCTGGAGAGGCCAACAGGAAGGAATGCTTCCAAAGGCCAGGTCACTGGTGCTGGACCCTCACTGCTGTCCCTGGACATGTGCAAGGCCCCCCTGAGCCTCCTGAGTGTTGGTTGGCTTGGTGGTGGCTCCACACCAACCCTCTCATACTCTCCTATCAACGTGGTGCTCTGGCCTGGGAGAATGGCATTTGTGTCATAGATTCTGATTTCCCAAGGTTATCCTACCAGTCACAAGCTTGGTGACTGGCCCAGTCAGGTAGAGAACCTGGCACCATGTTGAGAGGCTCCAAACAGCTAAGTAATAGCCCAAGATGCCAATCATTTAGTCACAAGCAGGTGGTACGGGGAT
This sequence comes from Ondatra zibethicus, assembly GCA_004026605.1. Classification (NCBI taxonomy): domain Eukaryota; kingdom Metazoa; phylum Chordata; class Mammalia; order Rodentia; family Cricetidae; genus Ondatra; species Ondatra zibethicus. Next base: position 28,150 of record PVIU01002879.1, read on the forward strand.
GCTCAGGGATAAATAAGATATATTTAGTTCTATCTACCATGTTATTTTCTTCCTTACAATTTATTTTTATTGTTTTTTTTAAATTGCATGTATGTGTGTATGTGTGTGTTGAGGTACGTGTATGCAAGTGTAATGCCCACAGGTCAGAGGCAATGATCCCCCCGGAGTTGGAGTTACAGATTGTTGTAAGCCTCCTAATATTCTGGGAACTCCCAACATGCATGGGGTCCTCTGCAAGAGCAGAATCCTTGGCCATCTCTCCAGCCCCTGCCCCTCCTGGGTTCTGTTCCTCTGATTTCCTTTTTCTGCCTTTTCGGTGTCCCTAGAATATTCTGGTATCTTTGTGATTTATTAGTTGTGTTGTTTTGTAGTGGTTGCTCTGGGCATCAAAGTATACATCCTTATATTTCTAACAACCTAAATATTTAACTCTAAATGGAGTCAATGTCACCATGCCAAGTGGTGTGTTCAGCATCTTCCCACCACACAGGACTCTCGACGCTGTCCCATTATGTCATAGCTGTCGTACAGATGATGGTGGCGATCTGGAAAGCCATCTCCCTGCCCATCCCCTCCTGTTCTAAGTGAGAACGCTGGACTTGGCTCCTGAGCATGCATGCAGTGAGCTTGGCAGCCTCTAGAACATGCCGAGGGATTTAGCCATCTTTCCTCAAGTGTCTGCTGGCTTTCTCCAGGTGCAACATCAGCTACTTAGAAGAATGGCTTAAAGATAAGAACTTGCAGAACAGTTCAGCCAAGGAGACGCTGGAGCCCCTCTCTCAGGCAGCCTGGTTGCTCCAGGTCAAGAAGACCACAGACAGCGATGCCAAGGAGATCTCCGAGTGCTGCACCTGCCTGTCTGCTATGCAGGTGAGTGGGCAGGTCTCCCTGGACCTTGAAGGATGGATCCTGAGGCGTTTCCCGGCACAGCTGGCTGTGTAGCACCTGACGCTAAGTCACTTCCCCCTTCTACCTGATAACTATTGGGTGGATACCGATTGCAGGCTCCACGGCATAAATATGCGTATGCTCTTTCCTTGTGCACTAATCCAAGTGGGAGCTGGGAGGCTGGAAGGGGAGAGTCCCTCGCTGCCATCTGACTGTGTGGTTGGTCTCTGTACACTCTGTATTCTGCTTGTGTTGTTTCCTGTTCTCTTGGAATAGACAGCACATGGCTCCAGAGACAAACTATAGTCTAAAAGAACCACCTGTGTTTCTTGAAGGTTCCTAAAGGTCCAGAGCTGTTCACTCTTTTCCTTGGTCTGATTCCATGTTCTGTAATGTTCACAGATCATAAAGATCCTTAATTCATACACACCTATAGATGACTTCGAGAAAAGAGTCGCTCCGTCCTTCGTTCGCAAAGTGCAGGTGAGCTCCTTATGGGCGCACAGGTTAACCTGACCCTGTTACACTCTATAAGACGCTGATATTCGAGTAAAATGATGCAGTCCAGTATTAAGACAATGTTGTCAAGCATGTGGAACCTTAGCTGGTGGCTTTTTGCCAGTTCTAGTCCTGTTGAGAAGAGAATGGAAACACAGAAACCAGGACCCCGGTGCTGTGACCTTTAGCTCCTCTTTAAAAAAAAAAAAAAGATCATTGTGTGTGTGTACAAACATGCCACAGCGTGTGTGCGTGCATCCCACAATGTGTGAATAGAGGTCAGAGGACAAATGAAAGGTGTCAGTTATCTTCATCCATCTGTGGGTTCCTGGGGTTGAACTCGGGCTGTCAGGCTTGGCAGCAAGCACCTTTACCCATGGTGACCTCTCACTTATCAGCTCGTTTTGAGAAGTAGTGCAAATGAGCAGAGCCTGGTAGAAACAGACCCATTTTTTCTATGACCACCCCCAAAGTTTCTCTCCTGGTGAACTAGGGGGATCTTGGGGATCCTGTAGACCCTTTCAGGAGTCTGCAAAACCCTTGCTTTTTGCAAAACTGTGCCTATATGAGGTAGAGTTTCCTCATACTTCATCCAGACCAGCTTAGGCCACTGAATACAGAAGCAGGCGTTGCACACTCGTCTCACACCAGCTCACTGAATACAGAAGCAGGCGTCGCACACTCGTCTCACACCAGCTCACTGAATACAGAAGCAGACGTTGCACACTCATCTCACACCAGCTCACTGAATACAGAAGCAGGCGTTGCACACTCGTCTCACACCAGCTCAGACATTAAGAGGTCCACAGAACAGAAAGCTTCCTGCTTCTCACTGTGTTGTCTTTTTTGGTTTTGTTTTTCACTCTGAAAATTTAGCTGCGTTTCAACAAAAATATTATGTTCAATTTAATGGATTTATTAATATTTAAATACTATTTTAATTACTACTGTGGTAAATATCACTAGTTATACCAACATGTACAAGCCCTTCGGAGTCCTCATAATTATTAAGAGTATAGCAGAAGGCTAGAGTGCTGGCTCAGCAGTTGCGAGCACTTGCCGCTCTTACAAAGGACACACGTTCAGTTCCCAGCACCCATGTCATGAGTCTCATAATTGCCTGGAACTCCAGTTCCAGGGAATCTGATGCCCCGTTTTGACCTCTGTGGTCATTGCACACATGGGGCATACACACATAGACACATATATACTCATACAACCTTTTAATTTTTAAAAAATTCATTTATTTGTTTGTTTCAAGATAGGGTCTCTCTGTGTAGCCCTGGCTGTCCTAGAACTCACTTTGTAGACCAAGCTAGCCTCAAACTCACAGAGACCCACCCGCCTCTGGCTAAAAGCATGGGCCACTACACACAGAAATTTTTAAAAATTTAAAGAGTAGAAAGCAATCCTGACACCAAAGAACTTTTCAAATAATAAGGATGTAAATGAACTTTTAAAAAATGTAAAACTTGAGATCCAGTCATGTCTGAGCTTAGAATTAAACCTTGGTATGTACATAAATACAGAATAATAAAATGGACCAGAAAGATGACAGAAAGGTGCTTGCTGCCAAGACGAAAGACCTGAATTTGATCCCCAGAACCTTTATGGTAGGAGAGAACAGACTTCCTTCTCCAAGTTGTTCTCTAATACACACACACACACACACACACACACACACACACACACAAGCATGCATGCACGCACGCACACACGCAAATAAATGTAATTTTTAAAAGAGGGTAAGAATAGTTCCAGCCAGCCTGTCCTATGAGGAATGACTTTCGGAGTGTAACAGTGAGTGACTTCCTGGAAGCTGGCTGGACAGGAGACCCTAATCTGCTTGTCTCCCTGGAGCTGTGCACTCAACCACCAGGGGCTGCCTTCTCTTCTGATGGCTTGAGCTCCCTCTAGGGGGCAGAGCTGTTGGATTGCCCTGGCTCTTGACCTCCGAGTAGTGGTGAACCAGAAAGCACCTGTTCTCTGACTCCCTCCCCTTGTTCTGACCTCAGGCTCTTCTGAATAACCGAGGTGACTCATCCCAGCTGATGCTGGACACCAAGTATCTTTTTCAAGTCACATTTCCTTTCACGGCTTCTCCGCATGCCCTGGAGCTGACCCAGATCCCCAGCAGCTTCAAGCTCGGCTTCCTCCGGAGACTGTAGCAGGAGAAGAGATGGATACAGGTCCCCTGGAGCTCGGAGTGCAGGTCCAGCAGAGCTGGGTTGTGATGGACTACAGTTTAAGGAGGAAAGCCCACACCTCACCCGTCTTTGGAGATGTCATGCAGTCAACTGGGCTGGGAAAGGCTCTCGCTTCTAATCTCGGTGGCTATTGCTGCAATTCCTGAAGACTCAGTTTTGTTCCCAATGCTTTTGTTTACTCCACTTTGTGGTGGACACCTACCCCCACCCACATATATAGGAGTGAAATCTGGGGGCTCCCCAGGTTTCTAAGGTTCCCGTGAAGTCAGGAGATACTTATGAAGCCACAGGGGCGTTCCATGCCTACACCTTCCAGGAAAGAATCACACTTGGCCACTGGAACAAAGTCTTCTTGCCCCAGGAAGGGCTCATTAGCTCTTCTTACTAAAGACACCCCTGGATTAGAAAACTGTTCACTTTAGATGATCTAATGTTTAAGAGAGTGTTTGGTCTGAGACACACCTATAGTCCTGGCACTCAGGAGGATGAGACAGGAGGATTACCTCGAGTTCAGTGTCAGCCTGGGCTACAGAGTAAGAACCCATCTCAGAAAAAAAAAGAAGAGTGTTTCATGTATATATCTATTTAAACCAAATTTACTAGCAAGGCTTACTTTTATGCCATTAATGATCTTTTCTGGAATTTTTAAAAATTCTACCAACCAACATAATGGGGGTGGTGGTTCCAAGACAGGATTTCTCTGTATAATATCCCTGGCTGCCCTGGAACTCACTTTGTAGACCAGGCTGGCCTCGAACTCACTGAGATCTGCCTACATCTGCCTCCCAAGTGCTGGGATGAAAGGCCTGCGTCAGTAGCTGTGACACTGCAGTATGGTCGCCATCCTGCCAACATAATTTTTATAATCTCATTCAATTTTTTAAAAATACAATTACTTCTTTTAAAACTAGGTTTAGTTGTGGGGTCAGAGCTCTGTGGTAGAGCAGTCAGCCCTGGGTTTGACCCCAGTACCACATGTACACATGCACACACATTCATTTGCACACAAGCATACACATACAACCTGTGGGTTCTTTTCTTTAACTAATCAGTATTCTAATATGCTTTTTAAATATCTTCATGAAAGGCGCTAAAGATTTGGGCAGGCTCTTCCTTTTGAGAAATCTAAGTTTCCATTGTTCTGTGAGAATCGGCTACACTTTTCCCCATAGCCGAGAACCAACACTTCTGTGCACCCCAAGACACCTGACCACCCTTTCGTCTGACGGTCTCGGGCAGTGGCTGTGACACCACAGAATAAACGGTCATCTCTGGGGAGGTTGGGTGATTATGGAGCAGTGCCACCTACAAATGTGTGCCATCCTACCGATGTGCGATGCCTTTTCAAACAGTACCCGGACAACGAAACTAGAACTTGATAATGCTTTAATAAAGTAAATTATCGAGCAAATCGCATGCGGTTATTTCTACCACTGCGAATTACATATCTTCTCACTGCACAGTTCTGTGTCCTTCCTTGAAGGTTAAACAGGAAGATGTTAGGATCCTACAAGTCATAGTGTGCCACCTGAAGTCACTAAACACTGGGGGCGGGATATGTCATGAGTGCTGGCTGTGTCTGGGACTCCCTAGCTATCCAATGAGGGGAAGCAGGATGGAGCCGGCTGGGTTTCTGCTCCTTACTCGTGACCTTAGTGCCCACTCCTATCCCCTGTTCCATGAGGAGCCATGCTCACATCTGGCTCTCAGTCTCAGGCTTTCTGCCCACTCTCTAGCATTACCTGGGTTGAACACCAGTGACCTTGGCCATGCTTTCTGCTGGAGGACTGGACCCCACCTTATTCTACATTTTATCTGAATGCTAGGGTGCTTGGAGACAACTGAATTGGCAAGGTCCTGTGGAGATGGCAAGGGTTCGAGTGTAGGAGAAGTCAGTTTGGGGACCTTGTTTGAGGACAAGACTTAGGGATGTTGGTAAGTTTTTGCACAGAGGAGAAAGGGGGAGTATTTACCCCATGGCCTTGATCACAGTGAAGGCAGGAAGGAAGGCCAGTGCTGGAAGATGATCTCAAACCAAAAGGTAAGAGCTGTCAGGCTTGCTCTGTGGAGCAGAGGTGGTTGATTCACAAGGTCAAATGAATTAAATTCTGTCTCCTGCAGGGAGCAGAGAAATGGGCCCAGGAAGGAATTTAGCAGAGTTGAGAGGAGTCCAAACCAGATGGAGAGGCAGAGGGTTCTCGAGGTGAGTGTATGCTAGTGAGCGGCCCATGAATGTGAGTGCATGCTAGTGAGTGGCCCATGAGTGTGAGTGCATGCTAGTAAGCGGCCATGAGTGTGAGTGCATGCTAGTGAGCGGCCATGAGTGTGAGTGCATGCTAGTGAATGGCCATGAGTGTGAGTGCATGCTAGTGAGTGGCCATTAGTGTAAATGCATGCTAGTGAGCGGCCCATGAGTGTGAGTGCATGCTAGTGAGTGGCCATGAGTGTGAGTGCATGCTAGTGAGTGGCCATGAGTGTGAGTGCATGCTAGTGAATGGCCATGAGTGTGAGTGCATGCTAGTGAGTGGCCATGGGTGTGAGTGCATGCTAGTGAGTGGCCATGAGTGTGAGTGCATGTTAGTGAGTGGCCATGAGTGTGAGTGCATGCTAGTGAGTGGCCATGAGTGTGAGTGTATGCTAGTGAGCGGCTCATGAGTGTGAGTGCATGCTAGTGAGTGGCCCATGCGTGTGAGTGCATGCTAGTGAGCGGCCATGAGTGTGAGTGCATGTTAGTGAGTGGCCATGGGTGTGAGTGCATGCTAGTGAGTGGCCATGAGTGTGAGTGCATGCTAGTAAGTGGCCCATAGTGAATATGCAGATGGGGAGGAGCAGTCCCTAAGGAGCTGCAATGTCGGATAAAGAGATTAGGTGGCCAGTGGCTCAAACCTTCACAGTGCCGCAGTAACCTCCCCACTTTCTGCCAACCATCCCAGGCGTTCCTTGCTCTGTAAGGTACGTACTCATTAACGTTGGGGAACTTGGGCTTTTGATTATGCAGCAATGTCTGGATTCCTGCAGTCCAAGGTCACGGGGATTTCTCTGTGGAGGGTGCCCAGCCAGGAGGGTTTGTGTTCTGATTACTCTGTATGTGTATATTCTAAGTTTTCTACAACCTTCATGAGTTTATTTCAAAATTATAAAGAGATTTTAAAAGGCAGATTAGTGTTGGCATCAGTAACAAATTAAGCATCTTTAAAATAATCTAATTGGTTTTCAAAATTGGTCCAGCTGCAGTAGTATAACAACCAAAGCCCTCGAGTGCAGTTGATGGAACAGATAGGCCACCACCACGGGTCTATGAGGTCCACCTGCTCCTGCCTTAGCCCCCGTTTATTATATTCTGTTGCTTGATTCCAGTCCACTCCTGGTGAACATCGGATTCTTTGGCGTGGGGTTATTGGTGAGCAAAACTGTTATGACAGTCTTACTCTTTTTTAGGAAATAAGTATGCATTTCTGTTGAACATATACCCAGGAGTAGAATTGCTGGGTCTCACATGTGCATGCACGCATGCACACACACACGCACACACACGCAGAATGTTTGTTTACCATTAAGAGGTCCTACCAGCCAGTTTTCTAAAGTAGTTGTATTACCCTCACTGACAACAAAAGAAAGTTCCTACATCCTTGCCCACACTTTGTATATCAGGGGTTTTATTTTATTTTTAATTAGGCATCTGCGCAATGGTGGGGAAAGTAGTGCAGCTGCCTGCAGAGACCAGAGGACGACGTTAGATCCCCTGGGGCAGGAGTTGCAGCACTTGCCCCCCCCCCATGGGTGTCAGGAAAGGACTTAAGTCCTCTGGAAGAACAGCAAACACTTTTAATTACTGAGTCTTCTTTCCAGCCCCAGTATATCAATTTTTTTTGATTTTAGGTATTCTAACCCAGTCAGCAAGATGGCTCAGCAAGTAAAAACACCTGCCACCAAACCTGAGAACCAGGGTTTGTTATTTAGGATCCACACGGTAAAAGGAGGAAACTGACTACCAAAAGTTGTTCTTTGACCTCTACACTAAATATAGTAAATTTTAGGACTTCTCATTTGTAACTAATAGTGTCACATTGTGGTTTTAATCTGTCTTTGACAAATGACTCTATGTAACATCTTTTTGCATGAGCCTCTCCTGACTAGCCTGATTTTAGCAGTGCCTCTACAAATATCTTGCACATTTTAAATATAATTTTTATTGAGGTTGTAATGCCCGCAACATGAAATTCATCATTTAAAATTTTTGGCTGGCTTTTCATGTGTGTACAAGGATGTGCATGCTGTCTTCGCTGTAATTTAACTCCAAGCAACCCGGTTCCCCCAATCCCACAGTCTCTGTGCTATCAAAGGCTTTCTTCCTTCACCACCACTCCCATCACCTATAGATGGACTTCTGATGGTCTTGTGTGTCTTGGACACTCATGCAATGGTCCCATGTGGACTTCTTGTCCAGCTCCTTTCACACCGAGATGTTTCCAGTGTTCATCGTTTCAGTGAGAACCAGGGCCTCGTTCTTTATTACTGCCCGTGACTGTCTCAGGAACATACCGTGTTTTCTTTGCCTCTTCTTCCCTTGGTAGACATTTGAATTCTTTGCATTATTTACCTAAAAATAATGCTACTTCAAACACTCATATATATTTTCAGTTCAGAGGACAATTTTTCTTCTGCATTTTTTTGGTAGTGCTGGGGTTTGAACTCTGGGTCTTGCACACACTAGGCAAGCACTGTACCAGTGGAGTTACACCCCCAGCCTCACCTCCCAATTTTTTCCTGATATTTACTTTTTATTTTGTGTGTGCGTGTATGGACATGAGCATGCCACACATGTGGAGGACAGGACGACTTTTGGGAGTCGGTTCTCTCCTACCAAGTGGGTTCTGGGGATCAAACTCAGGCTGTCAAGCTTGGAGCCTCCACCTACCTGCTAAGTCATTTTGCCAGCCCTTGCACGCCCTGATTGTTTAAACTACCTATGCTTAGGAAGACCCTGCAAGAGACCGGGAAGTGTGAACGGGCCCAGGACCTGCCATTACAGGACGTAGATGTGGTTCTTTTCATGTCCTTCTGTTCCCAATTATTTATAATAAACATTATAAACAATGCCTATGACTTGGATTTAGACTAAGTAATATTGTCTCTATTCAAACTTGGAATGATAGCAATTTTTCAAGGCTTCTTTTCCTTCATTTCCCACAACCACTTGCCCCTTCCCACCTATTCCTGTCTGACTTTTGTCCCTGGAGATGCTCTCAGACTTCAGTCCTTGAGAGTCACTTCCTCTTAGAACATAATCTCTTCCTCTGGGTCATCTTCCTGTGGCAGTTTTCTCCCCGACCTACTTCTGGGCGAGCAAATCCCGGGATGATGTTCTTAAGTGACTTTGCTCCCTAATGCTATTACCTGACGTCTCAGCTTGACCTTGAGACTGGCAGGAGTCCCTGCAGGGCTGGGAAGTAGGAGATATTCTCCAAGCCCCAAGCTCTGTGTGTGTGTGTGTTCACGGATGCGTGTGTGTTCATGGGTGTGCATGCGTGTTCATGGGTACATGTGTATAAGCATATATGTGAACATCCTTAGGCATCCTTCCTCAGAAACCATCTCTCTCTGGCCTTCTACTAGGCTGATAGACAGTGAACGCCAGAGATCTGTCTGTCTCTGCCTCCCCAGCTCTGAGTCACAAGTGCGCATATACCACCACACTGGCTCTTTGTTTGGGGATGAGAGTGAAGTCTTCATGCTCACACAGGAAGCACCTAATGACGGAGCCATCATCCCAGTCCCCTTCTGTTTTCTATGACTCACCCTGTGTGACAAACCTCGGTGTTTGACTTTGGTGGCTCTGTGAGCCACGCTACAGTTCAGGCTCAGCCCCTCTCTCTGACTGAAACCACTCTGTTCCCTTGGCTCCCACAGGATGTCTGCCTTCCTGGGAAGAGGCAGTGGGAGGTATCAGCTAAGCCCTTTTGTGGCAGTCAGTATCTGGTCCCTTGTGATCTCTGTCCCTAAGGGTTTGCCTTCTACCCCCTTGTCACCCCATTTTCAGGTTGTGTTGGCCACACCTTTGCCCAACTCCACAGTTCTCAGTTTCCTTCTCTGGCCCTGTGGTGACTCTGTACAGCACTCTCCCTCCCAAATATTCCCAATGTCACCTCCACCGAAAACACACCTCCCTCAAACTCCCCTTTGTTGGCGTGTTCAGTCCAGTCCCCATAAAATACTTATGGGTAATTTCTTTGAATCTGAAGGTGAGGCTCTCTTTGGGACAGCTATCCATCAGCAGGACTGAGCTGCCTACACCCTTCCCTGTGACCTCCCAGTCCTCCATCTCCCAAAGGAAACTGAGGCCTTAGCCTAGCTGTATCCCCTTCAAGCCCAGTTCGTCCTCTTCCCTATTCTCTCCAAGGCCATCCCATGGCGGCTCTTAGTCAGTCTCCAGTCTGGCCACAGCCCCCTCTGGCTCTTCTCTTCCCTTCTAAGGCTGTTAAGGCTCCGGCCAGTGCTGCCACCCACAGGCCGGCATGGTTTTGAATGGTTCACAACTTCCTGCCTTGAGCTGAGTCCCAATCCTACAGAGGTTGGTTTAAAGATGTTTATTTGGTATATCAGCGAGAAAAATGTCAAGGGAGTTGTGTCTACTGACTGGCCTCATCAAGAGAACAGATACTGGGCAGCCTGGGACCCTAGTGGAGCTGTTTCCCAAAGCCTCCATCCTCCCAGTTCCAAAGCCTCCATCTTCCCAGTTCTAAGCCTCCATCCTCCCAGTCCCAAAGCCTCCATCCTCCCAGTTCTAAGCCTCCATCCTCCCAGTCCCAAAGCCTCCATCCTCCCAGTTCTAAGCCTCCATCCTCCCAGTCCCAAAGCTTCCATCCTCCCAGTTCTAAGCCAGGCCGCTCATGCAGTCACAGGTTGGGTCCCTGAGTGTTTGGCTGCCATATTTAACAAATATAAATGCCCACTTTGAAGAAAGCCAACACTACACAAATGGCCTCCCTCTGGCTCAGGCCCATTTTCTGACTCTTGTCTTTAGTCCAAAATCTTATACCAAGGGGAGGAACATTTGTGAAAGTTTTCAAATGGTTGTCCAGGCTGAAGATGCTCACTGGGGAGGATGCTTGCCTAGCACCCAGGAAGCCCTGGGTTACATGCTTAGCATCTCATAAACCAGGTGTGATGGTGCACGCCTGTAACCCCAAGACTCCAGAGTCAGAGGAAAGAGGATCAAGAAGTTCAAGGTTACTCTCTGATACTTAGCAAGTTCAAGGCCAACCTGGGCTCCAAGAAACCCTATATTAAAATAAGAAAGAGTTGACAAGATTGTTCAGCGAGCAGAGGTGTCTGCCATCAAGCCTAACGACCTGAAATCTATTCCCTGACTCCTTCGAGTTGTCCTCTGACCTTCATCTTTTGTGCCATGGCACATGAGAGTGTGTGCACACACCAACAAAAATATATAAGAGTGAAAAACAAAAAGATAATATTAAGAAATTAACCATATTATGCACCACAATGTTTTCTACTGTGCTCCAAAGATCAGTTGTAAGGTGTGAGCAAGCTGCCCAAACAACCAGTGAGCAGTGTGCACGGCCGTCTGACTTTCTGGTTGATCAAATGAGTTGCATGTTGCAGTAAACCAGAGGCCCGCACTCACTGTGAGCTCTGTCCAGGCGTGGAGGTGTAGGACCAAGGCAGCTTGAGGAAGAGGCTGGAGTCCCCAGAAGCACTCGCTGACATTCCCGCACCCTGCTTTTCTTTTCTGTCCTTCAGCCTAGTCTCCGTCAAGATGTGTGATCAGACCTTCCTGGTTAACGTGTTCGGCTCCTGTGACAAATGCTTCAAACAAAGGGCCCTAAGGCCTGTGTTCAAGAAATCTCAGCAGCTCAGCTACTGTTCCACGTGTGCCGAGATTGTGAGTGCCATTTCTGGTCCATTTTGTTCTACTGAAAGCCCACGTGTGATAGTCGAGTTACCTAGAGTAGGTTCGTAGGATGTGTCCCCAGGCTCCTAGAAGCCTGGTGTGACTCTGATGTCTGCTTGGGGTCCTGGCCTGCTTGCTATTACCTCCAGAGGCCTATTTTCCTACCTGTGAACTAGGAATGCTAACAGATTTGTACCCTAGGGCTCTGCGAGGGTCATATGAGGTGCTGGCTAGGTGTCCGACACACTCCTAACAAGCTGTTATCCGTGGGGCTGATGGTTTTTGCTTCTGTCTCCTCCTAGTCTGCCTAGCAAGCCAGCAAGCTAGAAGAAATTCTGGTAGATAAACAATCTCAGGGGACCTATCTAAGCTCCCTGTCTTAACTGTTTGGACAGCTTGGCTGATCTTGCCCAGCCTAAACAGAGAGCAAAACTAAACTCCAGTACTCCTGAGCTCAGGCATGCTGGCCCGGGGAAAAAATGAACAGAAATCCTGACCTCTTTTTCCAAAGTGCATCGAATCTTGTTCTTGCCAAAGGTGTCTATTCCCAGGCTTCAGATCATCAGCAAAAATGTCCTCAGCCCTGGGAATCAGTCCCTGTCTCTGAAGATCCACTAGGCTGCAGGCAAAGCTGTGGCTCACCAGAGCCCTCACCTGATAACATGTGGTAATTCACCATCTCCGGGTCCAACAGGAGTGACTGCTGCACACGGGTGGTTTACAGACATACATGTAAACACTCATCTACATAAAATAAAAATAAACAAATCTATAAATTTTTAATTTAAAAAGGTGTGTTTGTTTTATGTGTATTAGAGATTTACCTGCATGTATGTCTGTGCACCACGGGGCATAACTGAGGTCAGTGAAGACAGGATAGGGCATTGGGTTCCTTAGAACTGGCATTACAGACGGTTGTAAGCTGCCATATGGGTGTTGGGAATCGAACTTGGGTCCTTTGGAAAAGCATCAAGTGTTCTTAACCACTGAGCCATCACTCCAGCCCCTTGCTCTCTATACATGTACACTTACGTAGCCTGTTTTATATGTCCATTTAATAAGCTAGCTTTAACTTAACTATTTCTATATGCCAGTGTTCTGTTAAACTCTGATAAACTACTGCTGGGCATGGCAGTACACATGTTCAATCCCAGCACTCGAGAGGCAGAAGGAGGTAGAGCAATATGTCTGGTCCAGCCTACTCTACAAAGGGAGTTCTAGGACAGCCAGGGCTACAGAGAGAGACAAAGAAAGAGATAGAGAGGCACAAAGACAGAGAGAATAAATATGGACGGTGGATAACCCTGTACTGAAGGGAAAGGAGAAGGGGGCTTTTAGTCACATATTGAGAAGTCACCTAGAGTATCCTCCACAGTACCTAATGCTCATAAAAGCCCTGGGATGTAGATGCTAGGAAACAGGTTTTCCAGATAAGAAAATGGAGGCTTCCAGGATCTTGCCTAAAAGATAGAAATATCATTAATATAAATTATAAAATTAATATAAATTCCTTCTCGGGATGAGAAGGCCCCAAACTGGAGGAGGAACAACGCCGAAGACTGCTTTGGCACTGTTCCTTCCAGAATTCGCAAACTTGATCTTCCTTCCCAACCTAAAGGTCACAGAGGAAAGGAAGGAGGTCTAAGCACAGAGCCTGTTGGCGAATCAAACCGCTGCCTCCAAATCCTACCTTCCCCTCTTTCTGGACGTGTGATACCCGAGGGATCACTGCCTTTTGTGCCTATTTCGAATCTGGGTGTGTGTGTGTGGTGGGCGGGGGGACGGGGGGACGGAGGGGGGGATGGTGTGTCTAAGATTCCTTTCAGAGAGACTTCTGTGGGCATCAAAAGAGTCACCAAGGAACCTAAGCCCAGAGAAGTGTAGGTGGAGAGGGGCCAATGCGGTCTGCACTCTGTCACCAAATTCTCAAACTTAAGGAAACACAAGCAAGACTTCATTAGAGAGGAAAAGACTCCCCTCCGCCCCCACCCCCACCCCCACCCCGGCCTAGCCCCGCCTGATTCTCAGGGAGGGCGCGGAGGGTGGAGCCAGGGAAGTCTGTCCCCGCAGAGGTTGCGTCACCGCCGAGGGGGCGGACCCGGGGAGGTGTTCGGGGTCACGGAGGCTACTGCTGCGCCCGCCCTCTCGGCCAGCCCCCGCGTCTGCTCTCAATCTCCCGGTTTGCGTTTCTCTCCCGGCTGCATCCCGACGAAGATGGCAACCGATGGGCTGCACGAGAACGAGACGCTGGCGTCGCTGAAGAGTGAGGCCGAGAGCCTCAAGGGCAAACTGGAGGAGGAGCGGGCAAAGCTGCATGACGTGGAGCGTGAGTGCGAGCTGGGGGTGAAAGGGAAGCTCTCGCGACCTTCCGAGGGGCTGGCGGACCGCGTGGGACCGGTTCCACCGCCCGGGGTGGGAGGATGCTGAGCCCCTCCCAGGGGGCGGGTGGAGAGACACAGCCAGCAGGTGTACCAGGGCGGGACCGCTTTACTGTTCCTCCTTGTTACTCTGCCCCCATCACGCCGCCCCTGTTAGGTCTTTGCTCCGCGCTCCGTTTCCCGTGTCTCCCTTGTCCGTGGGGGTAGGGAGCCTGATGGCGGAGGGAAGCGGAGACGCTCTCTGCATCCACCCGTTCAGCTGGCATCAGGCCCTTCAGAAGCGTTTGATGAATGCCGCGATTGACATAAAAGGGCCAGCACGGAGTAAATAAACTTGCCAGCGTGTCCGCATCCCGGTTCCTAACGGGGCTGGGACTCTGGGTTAGAGGAGGGTCCCTCTTCTCAGGGAGGGGTGGTCCTCCGCAGAGCTCAGAATGGGAATAGTGGTCTTACCCGCTCACCCTCCTTTGCTGAGCAAGGCCTGCCAGCATCACCCCTCCAACACACACACACACACACACACACACACACACACACACAGAGAGAGAGAGAGAGAGAGAGAGAGAGAGAGAGAGAGACGTTCACACTTATTTGCGGTGTCCCCACCTTCCTAATTGGTCACAGCCTTAAGTTCCATTTGGAGAAAGGAACTGGGGTTCAGTATGGGGCCTTTAGCATTTATTTTCTTTGAAACTTGCTGGAAGAACAGAACTCTGGTTGTGTCTTCCTAGGGACCTTCTCTTGTTAGAAGGGCAGCACGCTCCGGTGAGATTTTGAAATGTGTCCAGATGTAGTAAGTTAAACTGTGAGTTGTTTTTCTGGTAACAAGATCAGGTCTGGTGTAACTGCTTGGAGCTTTGAGGTACCCAGGCCTTCCACACCTTTGGCCGTTGGCATTTACCCAGCGACTCCAAGATAACTACCACGGCACCAAACTTTGCCTCAGTATCCAAAGCAGGAAGAAGGGAGAGTGTGAACCCCAGGCTCTTTGCCTTCTTAGGTAGAAAGCAAAAGTTTTCCCAGAATTCCTCTCCTCCCGAGATTTCTATTTGTACTTCATTGGCCAGAACTAGGCCATGTGGCCCCTGCTAGGGAGTCTGGAGGAAAGGGAGTCAGGCTAAGCGCATTGCCACCCCAAAGTTGAGGGGAAGTGGGGAGTAAGTATGAGCGGCCTGACATGGGTCTCGTCCTTCCCTTTCCAGAGCCTGTGTGCTGCTGGTGATGGTGTCTCAAGCTTGGTTTAATGCCTCAGACTCCTCCGTTTGACAGCTGAGGAGATGGAGACACTGCTTAGCCCTGTGGCTTGAGCGTTCTTTTTGAAGCCCAACACAGGTGGCCCTTGTCACATGAGCCCCTCCCTCTAGCACAGCGCTGCTCCCTACCCTGGGGAATCTTGTCTTGCATCCTCTCTGTCTTTTACTTAGTGTCCCACTCTGACCATAGACTCTCCAGGATCCTCAGGAGCCCTGACTCTCTCCTGGACTCCTCAGCCCTGTCCTGTCTTTCAGCCCTTCCCTGGCATCAGCACAGATATCTCGATCAGCTTCTGAAAGTCTTACTAAGAGACTCTGATCTGTCTGGCCCTCCTGCCTTCTCTTCAGCCCTGGGTGGCTCCATGCCTCCCCCACTTCCTCCTGTTGCTGAATCCCTGAAGCTGAAGAGGAGGTTACCAGCAGGCCTCTGTGGCCAGGGACTAAGTCACCCTGCAGTGTCTTCAGGCCACTCTCTACCCTGGCAATTGTCAGCCACTTACCATTCGGTGAAGGTCTCCATCCCTCTTCCACCCCGACAAAAATGAAAGGTGGAGAGCTGGTCCCTGAGATTATAGACCCAACCCCCTTGCACGTCTGACTCCTCCTGTCTGGGGTCAGTTTCTTCCCATCCCTAGTCTTAGGGTTCCCCCCCCACCTTATCTTTTTCCTCCATCTTTGCTCCCGCCTCTCTGCCAACATTCTCTCCCCCACTCTCTCTTACACACACACTCTCTCTCTCTCTCACACACACACACACCTTTCTTTCACTCACACAGTTTGCCAGTCCCTGGTGTGTCAGACTCTGTTTGGACCATAGAGATGCTGCAGTGAACAAATCAAGAATGTTCCCTCAGACGGCTTTGGTCCAAAGCCGGGAGTCAGGTACTCAATAGATAAATAAATAAATAAATAAATAAATAAATAAATAAATAAATAAATAAGTGCTAGGCTAGATATGTGCTCGGGACAGAAGGGAGCGAGGGAGTGGGAAGTGAGCTGTGGGGGAGCTCAAAAATCCCCCAGAATCTGTGACCCAGGGACTGTGGCCCAGGGTGGCTCCTATAAAAGGCCTTTGGAAACAGACTCCTCACCTGTATGAAGGACAGACTGTCATGGGGAAGAGCATTTGAAACAAAATAGTAAAGCAAGGTTGTGTGTGGCGGGGCGGGTGTCTTTGCTGTAGTAAGCCTAAGCTTCAGTGACTTCCAGGAATCCTCTGGTCGCTGCCTCCCCAGCACTGGGATTGCAAGCATGAGCCGTTACGCCAACTTTATTTATACTCAGGTCCTGATACATGTGCCATCTCCCCAGACCTAGGACGTGGGCTTTGAAAAAGTCCGGGTAAACTGAACCACTGGCGTGTTTGTTTTTTATTTTTTTAGGTTACTTTTCAAATTTTTAATTGTTCATGTCCACTCCCAAAGAACAAAGAAAGCTACGAGGTATTGTTTAAGTCAGATTTCCTTTAAAGCCTCCAGAGGGGCCAGTGAGATAACCCAGCAGGCTTTGGCCAAGTCCGAGGACCCTAGCTGTATCCCTAGGACCCATGTGGTTGAAGGAGAGACTGACTCCTGCAAGTGGCCCTCTGAGGTCCACATACGACACATGCACACACATACAATATGACACACGCACACACATACGATAGGACACATGCACACACAAGATAGGACACATGCACACATGTACGATATGACACATGCACGCACGTACGATGTGACACACAGACGATAGGACACACACGTACGATAGGACACACGCAAACACACGACAGGACACATGCACACATGTATGATATGACATATGCATGCACATACGACAGGACACACACATATGATATGACACACAATACGATATGACCCATGCACACACATATGATAGGACACACGCACACACATACGATATGACACATGCACACACACAATAGGACACATGCACACATGTACGATATGACACATGCATGCACATACGCTATGACACACACGATAGGACGCATGCACACATGTACAATATGACACATGCACGCACGTACGATGTGACACACACCCACACACAATATGACACACGCACACACATATGATAGGACACATGCACACACACGATATGACACGTGCACACATACGATAGGACACAACACACGATATGACACAGGCACACACATATGATATGACACATGCACACACAAACGATATGACACACCCACACACGTGCGATATGACACATGCAAACACATACGATATGACACGTGCACACACATACAATAAGTAAACAAAACGCTGTAGTTTTAAAAGATATTTAAAGATGAATGAAAAATCAGTCATGAGCTACAGCTCAGTTGGTGAAGGGCTTGCCTAGGGTGCACAAGGCCCCAGGATCCATTCTTTGCACCACGTAAACCAGGCATGCAGGCCTATAATCCTAGCACTTGGGAGGTCGAGGCAAAAGGATCAGAAGGTCAGGGTTATCCTCAACTACAAAATGAGTTTGAGGCCAGCCTGGGCTGCAAGAGACTCTGCTCAAAAACAAACATATATAAATAAATACTTTTAAGTCCGTGTTGCAGACGGAGAAGAGAAGTGTGGAAGGGAATGAGCAACTCCTGAATCGGACTCTGTCCTCAACCCCGTAGCTTTAACACTCAGACCAGTGTCTTAAAACTTCATTCTCAGCCAGATCCTTGGCCAGCACGATGTGCCCGAAGTAGCCCAAATGGCTTGTGTAACAGGGAGCAGCCTGCCTCAGTTGCACAGCCAGGAGCTCCTACCGCCCTAGCCTCCTGCAGAGTTCTTCTCCCTGGAGCCCCACCTTACCCCTATCTGCTGATACTGAGGGTGACTTTGCTTCAATTTACAATCATGCAGCTATGACTGGTGTTGGTTTCCTACACACACCACGCTGCACACACTTCCATGGTCTGATAGCTGTTAGTTCAGGCTCAGAAGTCTAAATGGGTCAGTGGCTTCAGAGGCTCTGGGAGAGCCATTCCCCACATCCTGAGGACATTGTGGTCTTCAGCTTACAGTTTGTGTTCTTAGTGTCTAGAGGCTTTTCCGTGGCTCACAGGCCACTTTATTCTGACCACTGCTTCTGGCATCGCCCTCTCTGGCTCACTCTGCTGTCTCCTATGAAAAGGACCCTTGGGGTTACACTGAGTCCACCCAGATCACAGTCCCATCTCAAAATCTTTAACATCCTCGCAGATGCAAAGGCCCCTTGCCTCATAAGGCGATGTCTTCACGGTTTCCAAGGCTGTGAGCCTCATCAGGAGCCGTAGATTTGGCCCACCAACAGGCCCAGACTCAAAGAGTACTCTTCTACCTCCCATTCGAGATGCAAATGCATCTGAGTCCCAAGAGGGCAGAGGGGGACACTCAGGCTGGCATTGCCAGAGCAGCTGGAGGACAGCCAGGGAAGGTTTCTGGTACAGGTCTCCCCTCTCCACGTCTCACTGTGTTCTAGCAAGCAGAGATGCTTTTTGTTAAAGTAGCAAAATGGGTAAAGACCAAGCACTGGTCAGTTTGTCCACCATGGTCTAGTCAGTGCAGAATGCCTATAGGGATGTATCGTTCTCTCGAGAGGGCTGTGGGATGTGGAGATACTTCACTTTAGACCCATATCTCATGTTCTGTGGGATGGATTGAGTTCGGGGTGGTGTCAAGACAAGAGGAGGAAAGTGGATACAACTCAACAATAGAGTCCCAGAGTTAGAGCAAGGAATGATCCAGAAGGCAGGCTGACAGTGGAAAGTACTGGCAGGTCGCAGCATCCTGGGCTGTGGGCGCTTTATCCAGAGTCCCAGCTCCTTAACTGCGAAAGCAAATTTATGTAATTTTTCAGTGCACAAATCCAGGTTCCATTTGGGTTAATCACAGGGTTTACCAGCCAGAGCAACTGACTTTTCTGTCTGCTGTACGCATGCTTTTGTGGAAGGTTTTACTCTCTCACGCTGTAGTTGGAGGCCTGTGCTAATCTGATCTTGTGGCTCACGGGGAGAACCAGGCAAAACCATACTCTAGACAGACCTGAAGCATGTCAATAGCTTAGCATGTTCTGAGGAAATACAGCCCCAGGACCCAGGCTGAGAGAAAGCTGATGTCCCTGCAGATGGCCTCCTCCTGCCTACTGCCTGCCCCGCCCTCTGGAGAGGAAGCAGAAAAGCAGCCTGTCCTCCATTTCCTGCCCTCTTCCTCTGCTGTGCGGTTATAGCTTGGAGCGAGCTCACGAGGGAAAGCATTTCTAATGGGTCCCCACAGTCCCCACACTCACTGGGGGGCATTTAGTTAAAGCAAAGGAGGCGAGGCTTTGCAGCCCCCACCTGCAGGCTCCTCTTTG
The DNA here is from genome assembly GCA_004026605.1 of Ondatra zibethicus. Taxonomy (NCBI): domain Eukaryota; kingdom Metazoa; phylum Chordata; class Mammalia; order Rodentia; family Cricetidae; genus Ondatra; species Ondatra zibethicus. The sequence continues at coordinate 47,618 of PVIU01002879.1, forward strand.
CCATACGTCATAGATTGCTTCTACGTTTATAGTTTTGTAAGCACTCTTGAGATTGTATTAAATCTATTTGAGACACATTTTATATTTAACCCAATAGTTGCTCCTGTTACGTACAAGAGGCACTGTTTTGGGGAGAGAGCTGAGAGACTCATCCTGGCCTCTAACTATGCTGGGTAACTGAGGATGACCTTGAACTTCCGGTTCCCCTGCCCCCACCTCCCACAGGCCAGGATTCCAGGTGTGCACCCCCACGGGCAGCCTCAGTGTCGCTGAGAGCTGAGAGGTAGCCCCATCCTGATGGGAGATTAGTCTCCCAGAGCGAGAGATTATTCCCCCAATCCCAGCTAGATGACTCTAATACTTGCATTTCAGGGTGTACAGCAGAGGCTCATTGCTTCCATGGAATTAAAAATGCTGTCCTATTAACCTCCTCCTCCGCTGAGATGTAAGAGAGCAGGTGTGGCTCAGTGGCTTCCCCCTTGCTGGTGTGGCTAGCCTTGGATCCCAGCCACCCTCCCCCGAGATTTCACAGCCCGGCTTCGCTTCTGTGTTGCCTACACTAGCATCTAGCAAGATTTCACCTCTAAGAGAAAGTGGAGGGGAGAGGACTGCAGGTGAAACGGAAGTCTGGAAGCCACTGCTCCACGCATGTGCCCTGTATTCACCGCGTCTCAAGCTCCACGCAGCTGGGACTCGCCATCCTGTTCAGCCCTGCCCACCTGGAGCGCAGCACAGGGCCTGGTTTCTGAAGGAGCTCCGACCATGCGTGCTGCAGCATTCTAATCTAAAGCCTCGTAACCAGACAGAGGTCAAGCTAGGGCCAAACTGTCTCTTGACTAACCCTGTGACCCACTGATCTGGTTCCCATATGGGAATCCATGGTTAGGGTGTCTCCCATACCTGAGTGTCATTGTCCTTGATTTTCCGAAGACTCACAGCCACTTTGAGTAAAGTTGATGCCCCTGTTGAAGGTGTATACCTGTTCTCAAGGGCCAGAGTATGTGTAGAGAAAGTCCTCGGCCCCTCTGAGGTTTGGCTTCCTCACTTGCAGAAATAGAACTCTAAAACTGTGTTTGCAAGCTGTTGTACAAAGCCCTCCGCCCAACCCCAATGCAATAAACGGGGGATGTTGTTCAAATATACCAAAAGTCTTGGCGGCAGCACGTGTCTGAGGAAGGGAGAAAGGAAGGAAAGGAGGAGAGGGTGGAGGGAGGTTCCTGTCTGTCTTTCCCTTATCCCAGTGCTTATGCCCCCTTTAAATTCAGGTGCTAATGACATTACCTTTGACAGCCTGCCAGTAAGTAGTTGTATGCCATCCTTTGACTCCCTGACCTCATATGACAACCTGTTAATCACCATCACACTACAGAGTGCTTGATGCCAGGGCATTAGCCTGTCCGTTAGCTCCAGGCTATGAGCCTCCTAAGAGCCAGGACAGCCTATTCTTCCACCGAGGTATTTGGCTTGGTATTTAATACCCAGTCAACCACTCCCATCTCCCTCTCTTGGAGTCTCCACCGCGGCTTCTGGTTCTGACAACACTTGTCCAAAATATTCAGCAGTTTGAGCTGTGTGCGCTAAAGCTGAGCAAGAAGGCAGTGAAGGTAGTGGACGCCTTGGGCACTGGTCAGGGAACAGGTTCCTTTGGCTCAGCTTCTAGGCTGTTGCAGGCATGTTTTAGAGGGACCACAGGAGTGTGGCATAGCAAGCGCTGTGGTCCCTGCAGAGGGCTCTGCCTAAGAGAGGAGTCCCTTGACTAGGTTCCTCCCTAGTGTCATCACTATCCCATGCTGCAGCCAGGGACAGTAGAAAGATAGATCTGTGTCACTCGATGACAATGCACCAACAGGCTACTGTCCTTGGATAACAGCTGTTACGGGGGTGCAGACATTACATCACTCTGCTCTCTGTGATGAGTCCCTTTGCTGCCCCTGATTACATTACACCTTTGGGCCTTTGCTTTTTTTAGTTGAGAATGCCCATTGCGAGCCCCTTACATAGACTCATTCTCTGAACACAGACATCACCCTAAAGCCCAGTGCAACTTCCTGCTGTCTCTGCGCCTTCATTTCTGGTTTAGCAAGGGACCCCTTTGTTCCAGGCTTCAGTAGCTCTTGAGAGGACCTACTTGATAAGGGACCAAGCCTTCAGGAGGAGAGATGGAAGGCAGATGGCCGTGTGTGGCTAAGACAGGGTTCTTAGTCCCAGGCAGCTCAAGCAGAGCCCACCGCTGTCTTCCTGAAGCTTACCTGCCAGCCAAATCTCCTAACCAGTTAGCATTTCTATTGTAGAAACCAGTGTGTTCAACACTTCTTTAAAAGATATATATACCATCTCCCGGAGGAACAGTCTGTCAGGAGGCAAAGGAGAAGTCATTCCTGCTTCCAGCCCAACCCCACAAATACATATTTAGCTCATTCCCAAGTTTTCTTTTATTTCCTGATATTTAATTTTTTTGTAATTCTTTAATTCAGTGCTTGCAAGATTTGGCAGATAGAAGCAGGATGGAGTGGGTTGGGAGTGAATCCGTGTGGGAAGGGCAGACGCAAAGAGAAAGGATAATTGGTAGTTGGGATGTGTTAAAATTGAAGTTATGTAACGAGGGCCCTCTTTTAGTTGGTGAAACGTCTTGTTTTTTTCAAAGGGATCTTGAAAAACTAGGCTTCCTCAAATGCTAAAGCAAGAGAAGCTGCGGTGGTATGGGAATGGGGATCAATATAAAATATTAAGCAGAACCACGAGGACTGTGTCTGCAGGAGGCTGGTCATGTCCTGTTTGTGGAGTAATTAATTACTCAGCACTTGGGTAGGGGCTTCAGCCTGAGCACTGAGCACTGAGATGGCATTTTGTAATGTACAAAAGCCTTTACCACTGAGCTTTTCTTTGGTTTGAGTATTTTTGCTTCATTTTTTTTTGTTTTGTTTGGGGGCCAGGTTCTCACTGTATAGCTCCATCTGTCTCATGTTCACAGAGATCCACCTGCCTGGGCCTCAGGGGTGGGGGCTGGGATTACAGACGTGCCCCACCATGCTGAAACATTGGGGCTTTCATTGGGACTTCTCTGTTCTTTCTTCTCAAGGGGCACATCTAACAGGGATCTAACAGGGATCAGGCTTTCTTGGAGAAATGACTGGTTTCATGGTTGGCGTAGTGCAGGAAGCCTGAACTGGGGACCCCCGAAGATAATAAAATGTGGCAGGAAGCCACAAGAACCTGCATGATGGGGCATCTTCTGGGCCATGAGGACAATTTGGGCATTGGAGTGCAGCACAGAAAAGCCAAGACTGTCGCTCAGAGGTAGAGTCCTTTCCTGGGACACCCAAGGTTGAAGATGTGGCTTGGCGGTAGAGTGCTCTCCTGGTGCATGCAAGGCCCTAGGCTCATTCCCAGGGTGGGGAAAAAGAAGTCATAGGAACTGGTTGTGACGTGTGCATACAGAAATGCTCTGAGAACTGTCAGGTCATAAACACAGATGCAAGCTCGTACTACCTCTACTCTCTAACCTTAGAAGAAAGCTTTGTAAGGCCTAAACATTAAGAAGAGGATGCTAGGGAGCCAAAGACTTTCCTGGGACAGCTGTGGCCCAGAGCCTGGCCCTGGGAAACAGAACTGATTGTGGCCTTGTCCTTGCAGTGCACCAGGTGGCTGAGCGGGTGGAAGCCCTGGGCCAGTTCGTCATGAAGACCAGAAGGACTCTCAAAGGCCACGGAAACAAAGTCCTGTGCATGGACTGGTGCAAGGACAAGCGGAGGATCGTGAGCTCCTCACAGGTACTGCACGAGGTTATCACGTCGCACTCGGGGTGAGACTGAGTATTCCGATCACACAGCTCAGAAGGAAAGAGCCGATCTCCTCTTTATGACTTTGCTTACTCTCCAAGGGATGTAAGCGAGTTAATCCTCCTGCAGCGCTGAAGCTGCATGTCAGTGTTGGGGCCCTTGTCTGGCAAGCACTGTGCCTTGGGGTTGATCCCCAGCACTGGACAAACAGATGCTCCGGCACCCTGGGGAATGCCACTGACTTTGAATTAGTGATGGAAGAAATGCTCTAGACTCTGTCTGACTCCTTTGATGAAGCATTCAAGATCATTTCTCCCTAAGCATGTCATGGGGTCTCCTTTGTGAATGAAGCCATTTTTAAAGCTCTTTCCCCACCTCAAGGGGGCCATAAATGATTGAGATCCCACTAATGGCTTTTTCCATTATAAAAGTGTAGGTTTTTTTTAAAACAGGGCCTCAGCATGTAGTTCTGGCTGGCCTGGAAATTGCTATGTAGACCAGGATTGCCTTGAACTTAGATCCACCTGCCTCTGCCTCCTGAGCACTGGGATTAAAGGTGTTTGCCACCACACCCCAGTGGCTTATTAATTCTTATTGTGCTTAATAATAAGAAATTTACGCAACTGTTTGGAATGCATATATTTCTTGTATAGCTTATGCAGTTTATTTTTATATCTTATATTCCATTGCTGCATAACACATCACCCCAAAACTGAGATAAAAGATTCAGTTCTGAGGTCCAACACTTGCCGGACAAGCACAAAGCCTTGGGTTCCATCCCCAGCACTGAACTAAATTACCCCCAAATGAAGCAGCCTAGCACACGGGCATCATATGTCACAGGATTTCTGAGAGTTGGACACCTGGGCATTGCTTCTTACTCCACTGTGAGGTTGCTGAAGATGTAGGTATGGCCAGAGTTGGCTGTCATGTGACATCTCTCAGGATGCCTTGCTCACATGGCTATTGGTAGCTGACCTGTCTTACAGCTAGCGGCCCAACACGGGGAACCAGAAGCAAGCAGAGCTCTTTTGTGACCTGGCCTTGGAACTGGCCTTCCATTGTTTTTCTGTCATGTCGTATTGGGCACATAGAACGTCTCTGATAAAATAAGGAGGGAAACTGACTCCTTCAGCTTAATAATTTTATGTGTAGTTTTAGGTTAGATACTGACTTAGTTAGGTTTCTGTGGCTGTGATAAAGCACCGGGACCAAAAGCAACGTGGGGAGGATGTGGTATTTCAGTTTACCTGCTCCAGTCACAGTCGACCATGAAGGGGATGCCAGGCAGGACCTCAGGGCATGGACCTGGAGGCAGGCACCGAAACAGGCTATGAAAGATCACTGTGTACTGACTTGCTGCTAGACTCAAGCCACCGCCATGCCACAGCTGCTGGCCCTTGTGGTTGTCTCATGGTACTGGCATCTGCAAAACATTGGTTTCTCCACTGCAACTTGGCTGCACCTTCCCCAGTAACCTCTTCTGGGCTCTCTTCAGGGCCTGTAACACTGCTGCATGGTGGCATGCCTTAATTTCCCTTTATGACTCCTTCAGTCCTGGGCATGCCACTGCTGCCAAGGCTGAACTTTTCCAGTGACCTCTCCTTCAGGGCCTCCAGCCTTGCCACATAGTGCCAGGGCCTCCACTGCTCTCCATGACCCCTCTGTGCCCTCAAAACCAGTACCACCTGAGTGACTCTTACACATTACCAAGTTTAGCTGCCAGTGTGAGGTACAACCTTCGCTGTCTCTAGACCACAGCCTCCATGTGCTGACCCTGGGGAAACACTTCTCAGAAAGTTTTGTTTTAGTGGAGCTGGTCTCTTATTAATCGCCACCGGGCATGGTAGCATGTACCTGCAATCCCAGCACTTGAGAGATGGAGGCAAGAGAATTGAGTTCAAGGTCATCCTTGGTTACATGAATTTAAGAACAGCCTGGCATATGACCTTGTCTCAAACAAACAGAAACCTATGAACCTATAAATTCTATAGACCAGACTCAGATAGATAGATAAATAGATAGATAGATTATATATATAGTATATATATATAATATGTATATATAGTGTGTGTGCTTGTATGTGTATATATAAAGGTTTTCCCACACATCTGGATCTGGCTCACTGTAACATGAAGGGCCTGCCTGTCGGGGTTTCTGTCCTGCCCAGTTCCTGCAGCCGCAAGTCCCAAAGAAAAATCACACAGAGAGTCTATATTAATGATAAACTGACTGGCCCATTAGCTCAGGCTTCTTATTAGCTCTTGTAACTTATATTAACCCATTATTCATATCTACATTAGCCACATGACTCAGTACCTTTTCAGCGGGGCAGGTCACATCCTGCTTCTTCTGTGGTCTGGGCAGGACTGCAGAAAGAGCTTCCTTCTTCCCAGAATACTCCTGTTCTCATTGCCCCACCTCTATTTCCTGTCTGGTTTTCCTGCCTGTACTTCCTGCCTGGCTATTGGCCAATCAGCGTTTATTTAAAATATAATTGACAGAATATAGATGATTGTCCCACACCACTGCTCACCTCTTCCAGACAAGGGCTTATCTTTTCTTAATAACCTTTGTAGCTATAAAATTGTACATGTACCGAAGTGGAAACACTTGAATTGCTTTTGCAGAGGACCCAGGTTCAGTTCCCATCACCCATTTCAGGTAGCTCACAATGCTCTATAGTACCAGCTCCAGGGGATGTAGCAACCTCCTTTGGCCTGTGTGGACACTGTACTCACATGCGCGCGCGCGCGCGCACACACACACAAACACACACGCATACACTCTCTCTCTCTCTCTCTCTCTCTCCTTCTCTCTGTCACACACAAATACGTAAGTGAAAATCAATCTTTTTAAGAGAGAATGTGCATGCTCCGGTGACCCACTTGCTGCGGCGTCTGTCAGTTGCATGCTGGATAGGACAAGTGTCATTAATGTGGCGTGTGACCTGTAGATCTAGCACGTCGTGTTGCGCTTGCTTTTTATTTTATACCAGTAACAAATTTATAACCTGTACATATTAAAAATACCAGAGAATAGAGCTGAGTTTTGACTCCCCCGTTTCAACCATTACCTTAATTAAATTTTATTTATTGTTTAGTTGTTTCTAGACAAGGTCTTGCTTTGTAGGCTAAACTGTCCTCATACATTCAATCCCCCTGCCTCAGCCTCTCAAGTGCCATACCCAACTTACCATCTTAGTGCATTTTTGCCTAGTCTTTTCTTATATGAAGAAGTTGCTATGTAGCTATTAGACTTTTAAATCTTTGTAAGCATACCAAGTGTGGGGGATTTCCTGTCACTCACCTGCCTCCTTTTTAAAAGACAGGGTCTCCTGTTTCCCAGACTGGCCTCAAAATCACTGTTACCTTGGATAACCTTGAATTTCTGACCCGCCTGCCTCCACCTCCCAAGTGCTAAGATTACAGGTGTGCTCCCCCACCCCCAGTTTGTGGATTGCTGAGAACCAAACCCAAGGCTTCATACATGCCAAGCAAGCACTCCAGTGACGCAGCTACATCCCCAGCCCCTCGTGTGCCACTCTTACTGGAGAAGGAAGGGGAGGCAAGGCCACATGGCCCCTTCTGAGTACACTCCATGAAATCTCCTCTGCTTGAGAGAGACAGGGGGATGTGGGTGGAAGTGTTGGATGGAGGCTGGAAACACTGAAGAGTCTGGAACAGTCTTTGGATTATCAGCAACTTTCTCCCTTTAACAAAGGAGATTAATCACCCTGATGAGTAGGAATAGGGTTTGGGGGTGGAGGTAAATTCTCCCCAGGTATGTGGGTGCCTGGCAGGTACGCCAGCTTGTGGAAGATCACAGTTTGATGGGACTCCAGCGTGCACAGTGGGTAAGCGGTGGGAAATGGCAGGCAGTGAGGCAGAGGAAACCCCCGCATTGACTCCGTGTCCCTGTCTTCAGGGCTTTAGGTGCCGAGGCCCCTGGTGTGCAGACTCAGAGCCCCTGCCGTATTGTGAGCGACTGGCTTTCCTAATCCATCCTGTGCGTCCTGTTTGACCATTGAGGCAGAAGTTAGAGACACCTGAGCCCAGGGATCTTAAAATGCCCCATTTTATGCACTTCGGCCGCAGCCACTCAGCATTATCCTGACTTCTCCCAGGTGGAGAAAGGGTCTGTCACTTCACCATCTGATCTTGCTTCTGCCCTAGGAAGTATTTCCTAGCCCATCTCCCTGCCTCATTCACCACCTGTACTTCCAAATGGCTTGAGGGATGAGAAGGTGGTGCATGCCTGTAAGCCCAGTCAGCACTCACAAAGCAGGCAGATCCAACATTCAAGGTCATCCTGAGTTACAGGTCAAGGTCAAAGCCAACCCAAGCCAAAAGAAAGAAAAAGTATCTGCCTTTTGCTTTCTCTCATTCCGCCCAGGCAAAAAATGCAAAGCGGGGAGCCAAGCCTTCATAGAGCTCTCTGGAAAACCCAGCCCCACTTCCTCGCCCACTTTTATTCACACGTAAGTGAAAGGGTCTTGATTATCCTGGATTTCAGCTGCCTCCCCTCGCTGCCTATAAGGACACAGTGCTTGTTCTACCGATTTCTAGGCCCTTACTGGTGAGAACGCACTGGCAGGTGCCCACTCCTTAACTGTTGTTTCTTCTCTCTCCAGGATGGGAAGGTGATTGTGTGGGATTCCTTCACGACTAACAAGGTGAGGTGCTCCTCCCCACCACATCCTGGGCCTCGGGTTCCCAGCCTTACTGGTCTCTAGGACCCCTGTGAATGGCCATGAAAACAACAACTCTGCCAGCATCCTCAGCCCCACCCCCTAGAGGACCACAATCCCAGACCAGACAGGGCACAGTGAGAGAAACCTGTCAATCCCCCCCCACTCGACCGTGTTTGCTATTTTTCTTCTGAGCAATCATGAAGAGGATCAAAATTCTGTCTTCTCTCCCATCTCTACCCATGGGACTATAGAAATAGTAAGGAAGGATGCTACTTCCGGATCAGACCAACACTGTGGTCCAAGGCAGGAGTGCTCTTGGCACACACACCTCAGGTAGATCTAAGGTTAGACTGTTTCCGTAAGATAAAGACCAGAACCCTAAATGCAGGCTAGGGCCCACCAGCATTCGTACAAGATAGTTCCATATGCTAAGTGTGGGCGTCAATATCTGTCTGGAAAGAAAGGTTTGTTTCTCACTGTAGAAAAGGGAACCCAAGTGCATAGTGTACATTATCAAACATGTTAGTAGATGCGGTCAGCAGCCGAGGCATACCTTGGTCAAGTGAAGGCCATTTTCCAGGACAGAGTCATTAATGGTCAGGGCCCCGGCAAATGATAAAAAAAATAATGCAATACATTACTGTTCTTACTAGCTGAGACTCGGTTGTTCTGGAAGGCTGAGCCCCCTCATCAGTGTGAAGCCCTTGCCACTGCCATGTAAACGGTGACAAGCCAGTAGAGACCCTGGTGTTTGTATTTTGTAACAGCTCCGATGTTAAGACCTGTGCAGAAGTGCCTGTTACTCACTGCTAACTTGTGCTAATGGTTTCAGGAGCATGCTGTCACCATGCCCTGCACGTGGGTGATGGCGTGCGCTTATGCTCCGTCGGGATGTGCCATCGCTTGTGGGTAAGTTTCCCAAATGTCCCATTGGCCACAAAATGCTGTTTTGCTTTGTATAGTCAAATATTCCAAAATCCAAACGATCCAAAAGCATTTCTGACACAGGCCTGTACTTTCCCACTGAGACAGGCTTTCTCTGTGCAGTCCTAGCTGTCCTGGAACTCACTCTGTAGACCTGGCCACCCTTGAACTCAGAGATCTCTGTCCTTTCTAACCATGAAAAACAATTAAGTCCAGAGTGAGCAGTCCTTAGAAACAGCTGGCCAAGAGCTGTTGTGAACAACAAAAAATAGTCAGAGGTCCAGGGAGATGCTCAGTGGATAAAGGAATGTGAGGACCTGAGTTCAGACCCCATCACCCACATGAAACACTAGACAGAGGCCCACAGATGGCTCAGAGAGTAAATGAGCTTGCTGTGCAAGCTGGTGGCCTGAGTCCAATCCCTGGGTCCCACTGTGGATGGAGAGGCCTGACTCCTGAAAGCTGTCCTCTGACTCCACATGTGTGCTGTGGTGCGTTCCTCTCTCTCTCTCTCTTTCTTACACACATACACACAACACTAATAATACATTTTCAGTTAAAAAGTTTAGATTTATTTATTTTGTTTTGTGTGTATAGTGTTTGCCTGCATGTATATGTGCACACCATGTGTGTACCCGGTGTCCACATGGGTCAGAAGAGTGTGTTGGATCCTCTGGAACTGGTTACAGATGATTGTGAACCAATATATGGGTGCTGAGAAATGAACCCAGGTCCTCTGTAAAAGCAACAAATGCTCCTTTTTAAAAATAAATATCCATTTTCTAATGGTTTTGTTGATGTTTTGCATTTGCTAGTTTTTGCTTATTTAATTTTGTTATGAATATTTATATAGTCTATACATCACGTGCATGCCTGATGCCCCCAGAGTCCAGAAGAGAAACTAGAGTTACAGGGTTGTGAGATTCCATGTGGTTGCTGGGATTGAACTCAGATCCTCTGCAAGAACAGCCAATGTTCTTAACCACTGAGCCATCTTTCCAGCCATTAGGTCCTTAGCTCTTTGGGTCCTTTTTAGCTGATAGGGAACCATTGCTAACCTCTGAGGTGTGATAAAGATGCGGCGGATGCATAAGGGATGTTCTTATTTGGGGGAGATATAAATGTGCACCTTGATCTATGTAGAATTAAATACCATGACTGCATCTAGATAGTTCTGCGTTTGCTCCCACACACTTGTTTGTGGGTCCAAGGAAAAGAATTTCCAGTTTCGTATTAGTGGATTTGTTTCCATTTGACTGTAGATTAGAAGGTCTTCAGAGTCAAAGCAGAGAGGTTTTAATGTAAGATGCTGCTGAAAAAAAGCGTTTGCAAAGTCAGTATAAATGAGAAAGGATGCATGTCGCTTGTCCTTCCATGTCAGCCTTTGGTTCCTCTGTCTTCTGTGCCAGGGGTCTGGATAATAAGTGTTCCGTGTATCCATTGACATTTGACAAAAATGAGAACATGGCTGCTAAGAAGAAGTCTGTTGCTATGCACACTAACTACCTGTCTGCTTGTAGCTTCACCAACTCAGACATGCAGGTAAGTGCTCGCATTACCCCGGGGAACCCCCTTGCAGATCACATCTGGGAACTGCAGGGTAAGGCTTGCCCTGAGTGCTGCAGGATCCAGAGGTTGTTTCTCCTTGGTCACTGTTCTTAATAAAATCAGAAAGAGGAAAACCAGGAGTACTGGGGTAGAGTTAAACTCTGCGGTTGCAGTGAGCACTCTGCTTTGGTTGGATGGAGGCCAGATTGCAGCCTGTAACGCAGACAGCATAGCACTCCACAGCTGCAGGGCTTCAGGGCTGTGCACTGCATGCATCTCCCTGTCCATGTTTTACACTTTCATTTTTGCATTTCTTTTTAGATTTATTTTATGTACATTAGGTGTTTGCCTGCTTGTATGTCTGTCTACCACATGCATGTAGTGCCCACAGAGGCCAGAAGAGGGCATCAGATCCCCTGCAGGAAACCAAAACGCCGGTTCGCTGCAAGAGCAGCCAGTGCTTTTAATCTCTGAGCCATCTCTCCAGCCCTTACACTCTAATCTTAAAAAAATAAAAATAAAAGTTGAGGCTGGAGAAATGGCCTCATAACTAGCTAGGTATCCCAATAGACGCCTATAACTCCAGCTATGAGAGATCTGACTCCTAATTTTGACATCTGCACTCAAAGGCACATACACACACACACACACACACACACACACGCACACTTTTTTCCTCCCTCACACACACACATAATTTTTTTTATAAAAAAAAGCTTTTTAATAAAAAAAAGCAAAAACAAAATGTTATGGGCATTATTAAGTCTGTGCCCTGTTTTGCATAAGCCACAGCAAGGGCACAGCTGTAACACTCCGACTGCGTTTCTTTAGCTGGTTTTGACTGCTCTCCTAGTTGAGTCAGCCATACAGACCCGCACAGCAGGCAGAAACCCGGTTTAGGACCTGGTAGTGCTGGACTGGAAGCCCAGCAAGCCAAGGGTCTTCAAGTGAGACCTGGTGATGAAGCTCTTAACCTTGGTAAGTAAGTTGTTATATGGCTGGCCCTGTCTTCCAGGAAGAGTATTTCCTAAAGCAAGCAGATAGGTGTGTGTGTGTGTGTGTGTGTGTGTGTGTGTGTGTGTGTGTGTGTGTGTGTGTGTTCATGCATGTGTTCACATGCATACATGTGGAGGGCAGACTCAGATGTTGATCCTTTTGAGCCATCTGCCATATCTTTTTAGACTGGATCTCTCATTAGACCTCAGGGCTCCCCAGTTAGGATAGGATGGTCATCCAGCAAGACCCTGGGACCCATCTGTCTTGATTACAAGTGTGTGCCACTGCGGGGCTCCAACTCAGGTCCTCATGCTTGCCTGGCAAGCACTTTACCAGCTCGGTGATCTCCCCAGCCCTACAGCAAACCAACCTTGGGACCCAACCTCAGGCTTCATGCCTGCCAAGCAAAGGTCCTGTCAATGAGCCTTACCACCAGCCTGCAGCGAGGTTCCTCTTTGCGAGGCCTGTGGTGCATGAGACAGGAAAGCTTGGCGAGGCCCAGGATCACTTGGGAGAGTGGCAGGAAGGTATGAGGGGTTTTTTCTCACTGCCAGGCCTCTAAACATTTCAGGAGAACAGAGACCAACACATGGTCTTCTGCAAACACGGTCACCTTAGCAAAGGCCAGACAGCGGCAGCAGATGACAGAGGTTACATGTAGCCATATACAGGGAGCCCCTGAACAGAGTGCCCTGCTCAGAGAAAAGCAGCCACAGGAGGGCGTGACAAGGCTTTCTCCACCCTTGATGCTCAGTGACCCCCAGCAACCTCATCATGGGATTTGGGTACAAGCAGATGCTCGGGCTCCTCCCAGATGTGTGACATCCACAAAAGCCCTGCAATTTGTGTGCAAGGTGATGTCTGAGAACACTTAATATCTGCACTGTGATAGGAGCATCTCCTGCAGGCAAGGCAGGCATGATGCCCTGGAAACACAGCAGCAAGACCACTGGTATTTCAGCTCAGGGAATGTGTTTGACCCATGACTTAGGGACCGGGGTATGTTAAAAGCAAACTGAGATGGGCAGGCAGTAGTGGTGCATGTCTTTAATCCCAGCACTTGGGAGGCAGAGGCAAGTAGATCTCTGTAAGTTCGAGGCCAACCTGGTGTACAGCATGAGTTCCAGGACAGCCAGGGATATACAGAGAAACCCTGTCTAAAAACACAACGAAACAAACAAATAACAACAACAACAAAAAAAAAAACCACTCGCACACTCTGACTTTCCAGGTGTAGGAGAGACTTCTCAGCATTTGCCCTCAGTAGTGTGTGTGTGTGTGTGTCCTGCTATATAGTCTGTGGAAGGTTAAGTCTTTAGTAGCCCTCCCCAACGCTCTCTTTCTTCACACAGATCCTGACAGCCAGTGGTGATGGGACATGCGCCCTGTGGGATGTAGAGAGCGGACAGCTGTTACAGAGCTTCCATGGGCATGGGGCTGATGTCCTCTGCTTGGACCTGGCCCCCTCAGAAACTGGAAACACCTTCGTGTCTGGGGTAAAGACAAGGAAAATCTCTGGGGTCTTCTATCCACTAGGGAGTTAGATGCTGGCAGTTCTTTGTCCTCGGGTCTGGTCCTGTCTCTTTCCTGGAAGTGCCTTCGGCTCCCTGGAATGGAGATCTGGAATGTTCTGTTTGAATGCTGCCACTTGGGGCTCAGTCGTAGGCCACTGGGCGTGTACAATGCCAGTGAAGATGAGCTAGTGCTGGCATATCACCAGGCTGCCGTGGGTGGGGGACACAGGAAACACTCCCATCCCACATCTCTTGGTCACCATCCTCCTCTCGCCCTTGGGTGCAGGAAACAGAAGAGGAACTATAGGAATCAACATCCATGGACCCTAGCTGATTTTATCTAGAAGCTTAACATACTTCACGATAGCACTTGCTGCTCCTTCCCCCAGATGGTACCCACATTAGACGAAAGAGTTTGTAGCATGTGTTGTGTAGTTGGGAGGGGTACCAGCTCCCAAACCTGCCTCCCCTGGTCAGGAGACGGTGGTAATTTCTGTAGCTCTCTACTGCCAAGGCCACAGCCTTGGGAGACAAGCCATTAAGAGCCTCCCATTACTCATGGGGGGAGATCCTGATTTTCTTCTCATTTTGGCCATCCGTACATGCCTTCCCCCTGTGCCTTCGTATAACTGCATCGTCCCTGCTCAACCACACTGCTCTCTTAAAGTGACCATTATCTCTGTAGAATATATTGTCGCTTTGCATACGTGAGCTCCATTCACTAGGAGGTTGGAGATACTTGAATTGTATTGTCTCGGTACTCAGTGAAACTCTCAGGGTGCTATACCCCAGGACAGGTGCTCCTAAGATGTCACTGGACCTCTTTATACCTTTGAAGCCAACTAACTTGAATGCTTTAAGCCATCGGTTCATCTAACTGTTGAGAGAATGCCTTTTGCTATTCAGACTCAGTGGGAATTTATCAAAGAGCTCCCAGAGTCTTGATAGCATAATGTGGAAATTTTTTTGCTTATGGCTTATGAATGACTCAGAGAGAGCATGTAGTTTTCAGGGTTGAGGCAGAAGGCCTGGGGGGGTGACTTTCCATCGTTGCCCCCAGTTATTCAGTGGCAGGCCTATGAAGAGGCCCTGGGACAGCTGTTTCCCAGGTTGACATGCTGCTGAGGTACAGGTGACCCAAAGGAACCCCATTTCTAACTCTGCTGAGGGTTGGCTCTGCAGTTCCAACAAAGCTGAGGCTCTTGGATGCTCAGCTTTGATGCCACCAACCTATCCTTAGTGTCAGCAGCCTGGGCACCCCACCCCCACATGCACCAACATCTGCTTGCTTTGGGCTTAGGGAAGTGAAAGAGGAGAAAATGGAAGAGGAGTAAAGGAGAGTGAGAAGCCCAGGAGGAAGGAGGGAGGAAACCCCGAAGGTCTTGCCTCCAGCTCAGAGATGCACAAAAGAGAGAAAGACGCTAAGTGTGTGTGTGTGTGTGTGTGTGTGTGTGTGTGTGTGTGTGTGTGTATGTGTGTGTGTGAAGAAACCTGCCTGCTCTTCTATCCCGAGATCCCTTGGTTCTGCCTCCTCAGCCTCACTGGGTGGAGGAGCTTGTTCAGGCTCATCCCTGACTGTATATAGTACTTGCAGTGGATAACTAACCGGGCGATCTTGTGTTTGCAGGGATGTGACAAGAAGGCCATGGTGTGGGACATGCGCTCTGGCCAGTGCGTGCAAGCTTTTGAAACTCATGAATCTGACGTCAACAGTGTCCGGTCAGTGAGCAAAATGCTTGAGATTCTCTGTCCTGGGGCTTTACCGGGGCCTAGATCACATGCACGCACACACGTGCGTATGCACACATGCACGCACGCACATCCCAGAGGTCACCTGAAGAGAGAGGGCTCCTCAACAGGAAAGGTTCCAGGTCCCAGGAACACGTAATCTACTTGCTTTAGAGCAACCTATGTCCTCCCCGAGTGAGCCAGTATTTCTTGACCATTCTTCATATACTTAATGGCTGTATACATGCCAGACATTTCCTCAGAAGTCGGATTACAGCATGATAGACAAGGCCTCTGTTGCCCTTCAGGAAACAAACCAGACTCAAAAAGATACACACATATACAACGAGGTGAAAATTGAACAGGGGTGTGAATGGACCGGCTGCTTCTTAGAGGGAGACAGCCTCTGAGAAGGTGATATTAAGTTGAAGAGCCAGGCTTTCAAATTGGTAAGGAAGGGCAGGCACCAGGGTAAGAGCCCTGTACTTGGGGAGCCCCAGTCTCTAATCTGGACAGTCCGCAGTGGCCCATTTGTTTAGACAGGGAAGGCTAGAGGAAGTATAGAGGGGAGCTGGGCAGAACCTGCATGGGGCTACTTCAGTTGAGAAAACCCTAGACAGCCTGGAAGAGATGTTCAGTTGGTAACGAGCTCTATGACGTTCCAGAAAAGGGTCGGGACTTCACATGTTCAGAAGGTGCCACGGCCATGGCTAAATATAAAACATCTTCCTGCTCGGAGTCCTAAGAATTGCCATTGTTCTTGATGAGAGAACACCAGACATGCTCCTCTGAGCTCAGTTCCCTGCACCCTCGTCAGGTGACCCACAACTGCCTCTGATTCCAGCTCCGGGAGATCCAATACTCTCCTTAGGACACTTGCACTCACATGATCATAACCTAACAAACACACACACACACACACATATTGTTTTTAAAAACCCATATAATATAGTCACACCATGGTCTGGGGCAGACAGAGCTAAACATTGTGGGCATTTTTCTTCCAGCCTTTCTGTTCTCATCCCCTTGAGTCAGAACTTTATAAAATCAAGCTTACTGGAGCCAGGGGAAGGCTCATTTGGTAAATCACTTGAGGACCCAACTTCAATCTCTTAACCACTGAGCCATCATTTCTCCAACACCCCCAACTTCAATCCACATTAAAATGCATAGTAGCAGGTGGCTGTAATCCCAGCCCTGAGTAGCCAGCCAATCTAGCCTGACCGGTGAAGTCCAGGTTAATGAGAGAACCCCACTCAAAGGTGGAGGGCTGTGTTATACAGGCCCGTAATTTTACATGGTATGGCAGCCAGAATTTTAGGCTATAATTGGCACCTGCCACACAGGAGGTGGTCACCTAGCCTTTTGAGACAAACTGACAAACAAAAGGCCTAAACAAAGGGCCAGGATATGCTAATGTTGTACTGCTCCTTTTTTGTAATTTGGGAGGTCACCTGGGAAAGAGGTGTTAATTTAGTCTATCCTGAGATTGACACCTGAAACTGTCCTCCACCTTCTAGATGCACGCGCACACACCTTCACAAATATATGCATTAAAAAAATAAATTTTGCAATTCATTAGTATTTTTTATTATACTCTCCCCATGAACAAACTGTGGGGTGGAGGCCATTGACAACGAGAAAGAAGATGCTTTGAAAGAGCTGGGCTGCCCCTGAGTGTGGGCAAAGTGAAGGGATTAAAGACACTCGTTCATGGGACGCTCGGCTGGTAGAATGCTTAACTAATGAGTTCTCTCTCTAGCGTGGCATAGAGCCAGGTGTTGCCTCTCACCCCTGTATTCTCAGAACAGAGGAGGTGGAGGCAGGATGATCAGAAGTTCAAGGTCATTCACAAACAGAGTTCAAGACTAGCCTGGGCTACACGAGACCCCATCTGTAATAAAGAAATACCCTCACTGCACTCCTGCTTCTGGTTTCTAATCTAGCATCCATACTCCCTGCTGAGCACTGAGGCTGCCGGTGGTAGCAGCCACAGCCACCATTCATTATTTGCATTTTATTTGACAGCACTGCCGATTCTTGGGACTCCCTGCCCTGTTAGATCTTCACCCAGAAGACAGGCTTTATTACCCTCACTTTTCAGATGAGGAAACCAGGCTGGGAAAGTTGATGTCCCTGCCCAAAGTACTGTATGCAGCGACAGTGCTAGCAGCTGAGGTGGCCCTGTCCATCTGACTGTTGTGCCTACGCTCTGAGCCACACTCTGGGAATTAGGTGCACTCCAGGGCTCCTGCTTTGTTCAGTGCCTAGAGGGAATGTGGGTTATGACATTTGGCTCTCAGCACCCCTCTCTGTAAGGCGGTCCGCTCATTGTCCCGGGTTTACTGGAGGAACATAAGAGGCTGGTGGGCAAACCACATGAGACTCCCCTCTAGTTTGTGCAAGAGTCCTCCTGAGTCCCAGAAGTGCAGCTTCTGGGTCAGAGACCCTGAGCCAGGATGCCTTCCCAGGGGTTCTAAGGGCGGAGGGCAGTGGCTGGGAATGGCTGCTCCCCATAACAGGCTTTCTATCAACTCTCTCTGCAGATACTACCCCAGTGGAGACGCCTTTGCTTCTGGGTCAGATGATGCAACGGTATGTTTCTCAGTTATTGAGAGCCCTTTCAAGGCAGAGGGAAGAGATAATAGCTTGTTTTTACTTTATTTATATGCAAAAGTAGCAGGGTATTTCATTTAAAGCGAAGCAACAGAAGGAACCAGGAAACACCACAGGAAAGCACCAGGCCTTGATTTTTTTTTTCAAATTTTGTGTATTTTTATGTGTATGGATGTTTTACCTGTATGTGTGTCTATGCACCACATGTATGGTGCCCTTGGAGACCAGAAGAGAGCACTGGGATGCCCTGCAGCCCCCATCTGGGTGTTTAAGCCCTGATCCTCTGGATTAGCAGCCAGTGATCTTGATGACGGCGGATCCACGTCTCCAACCCTGTAGCTTTGTTTATTTGTTTGTTTTTGTTTTCCGAGACAGAGTTTCTCTGTGGAACAGCTCAGACTGTCATGGAACTCACTTTGTAGACCAGGCTGGCCTCAAACTCACTGAGAGTCACCTGCCTCTGCCTCCCAAGTGCTGGAATTACAGGCACGCACCACCACCGCCTGACGCTTTATTTTATTTTAATCAACTTGTTTTCTGGTCACAGAAGTCATGTGTAGTCACTGAAAAAAAATGAAGGAAATTAAATTACTCTCCTTTACTAAGGAAAGCCACACACAGTCTAAGGAATCCTGAATGCTCTTTGTCTTTGTCAACACAATGTCTATTTGTAGATTTATCTTTTTCACTGGACCACAGCTTGTGCACATTCTGCTGGGCCAAACAAGCACTTTTCGCTCGTGTATTCTCTTAATAATTGTCTGGAACTTCATGTTATTGGTATGCCATCATGTGCTCAAAGAGTCTTCAATCTGGAGGGAGCTCTTCCTAAGGTTTCTCCCGTTAAGAACCCTGCCGTGAAGCCCAGCGTGCTTGCGAGCACACAAGGGAGGTGGAAGTAGGAGGAAGAACAGGAAGGAGTTCAAGGTCATCCTCAGCTACAAAGCCATAGACCTTGCTGTCAGTGAACAGTGAATATTTTCATTCCTCAGGCCATTTAAACTCTCGGGCATTGGTCACTCGCCTAAAAACAGGTTCACTCCTCACGGGTTCGTTACAAGGGGCAAATTATGTTGACATGTTTTTAAAAGAAAGCATAATGTCATTTCTTGTTGTTCTTAAAAATATCAAAGAGGGGAGAGGCAGGGAGGGGAGCAGAGAAAAATGTAGAGCTCAATAAAAGTCAATAAAAAATATCAAATAGCCTATTAAATAATAGGCATCACTCTGAGCTGCTGCTATGGAAGACATTACAAGAGAAATTAATGCGTTTTAATAATAACGAGAATCTTAGGACTGAAGAGATGGCTCAGAGGTTAAGAGAGCTTGCTGCCCTCCCATAGGACCCAAGTTTAATTCCCAGCACCCAATCAGGTGCCTTACAACCTCCTGTAACTCCAGTTCTGGGGAATCTGACACCCTCTTCTGTCCTCCTCACACACCTATACACATGTGCATTCATACACACATGCACACACACGTCCATATTCGTCCATATTCACATAAATAATAAAATATTTTTTAAAAAAACCTTATGTGTCAAAAATATGTAAATTTTGGCCATGCTATTTCCTGGAAATAATTCTATTCCAAGGGTTTTGCTCCTAATCTAATGTAACTTTATTTCCAACATCACCATGTATGTAAAGATTTTTTACATAAAAATGTTCATCACATGGTTGTGATGAACTGCCCAGCCGATTGCCCCTTGTAATATATTCAGAAACCAGTTTTCTTCCCACAAAAATTGTTCATCATAGAATTATGTATAAAAGAAAAAATTAGTCGTAAGAAAAACATTTAGCTGGCTTTGGCCTAACAGATTGAGACATAGCCACGTGGAGAATATCGGGCAGACATGTAAATCATCTTCTTTGAAGACTAATTCTGGAAGTGCTTACCACACAGTGTTGACAGAGACGGCAGTGCGGCGCTCACCCCATCTCTTTCCACACATTAGTTAGGGTTTCTATTGCTGTGATGAAACACTGTGACCAAAAGCAAGTCGGAGAGGAAATGGTTTATTTGATTTACACTTTCATATCACATTGTTTAGCATCAAAGGAAGTCAGGACAAGAACTCAAACAGGTCAGGAACCTGGGGCAGGAGATGACACAGGCCATGGAGGGACGCTGCTTACTGGCTTGCTTCTCATGGCTTGCTCAGCCTGCGTTTTTTTTATAGAACCCAGGACCACCAGCCCAGGGGTGGCCCCACCCACAATGGACTGGGCCCTTCTCCATCAATCACTAATTAAGAAAATGCCCTACAGGCTTGCCTACAACCCACACTTCTTTTCTTCTTCTTCCCAGAGCTGAGGGCCGAACCCAAGGCCTTGCACTTGCTAAGCAAAGGCTCTACCACTAAGCTAAATCCCCAACTCCTTATCTTAGGGAGGTGTTTCCTTATTTGAGGCTCCCTCCTCTCAGATGACTTTAGCATGTCAAGCTGACATAAAAGTATCCAGCACATATACATAAAATAAAAGATAAACATAAAAAAGAGCATTGCAAAAAAAATAAATAATTAAAAAAAAGAGCGTTGCAGTCATTAGCAAATACCTCTAACTTGGGGCGACTTTCATTTCCTCAAGCATGAATTTCTAAGTCTTTCGGAATGTTCCATGTTGACTGTGTGTGCGTCATCATGAAAAAGAAAGTAGGGTTCTATGTTTATCTCTGTCCCTGAAGAAATTTTCTACACTTTCTGTTTCTTTGAGTCTCTACTGACCCATGGAGATTAACAGGAAACAGGGCTGAAGTATAAAATAACAGGAGAGAAAACTAAAAAGGTTTTCTCCTGTCATGCCTCAAGCTACAGAAGCTGCTGACCCCCCAATAGTAGTTCTGTGGTCTGCGCTTTGACAAAATGAAGCCAGAATGATTTGCACCTTTGTCTGTTTCTTCGTAGTGTCGCCTCTATGACCTGCGGGCAGATAGAGAGGTTGCCATCTACTCCAAGGAGAGTATCATATTTGGAGCGTCGAGCGTGGACTTCTCCCTCAGTGGTAAGGTTTTATTTCAGAAATTTCTCCAGGAGTGCAGGACTAGAGAAAAAGCAAGGCACCTCTCTGCCTAGCTTCACGTCACTGAGCCTTTTGTGGGGCAGTACACTCAGGCCGCATCTGACCTTCAGATACTCTTCACCTAACACACCCCCTTTCCCTTTGTGCTAGGAAACTCCCTCCACAGCTGGGAGACAAGTAGCACAAGCCAGGCCAGTGCTGATGGGCACTCCCCTGTTCTGAGTCTATGCCTTTGCATACAAAATTGCAGCTACTTTCGGGCACCTCTACATAGCTCAACTGTTCCGTCCCCAAAAGCATTGATCACCTTGCTTTAATCTCTTTAAACCCAAGTTGAAGGTTTAGAAATGGCAGGAGTGTTCCTGCTTCCTCTAAAGCCCAGTGGCATCCTACACGTTTGTTTTGTTTTTTGTTTTTCGAGACAGGGTTTCCTCTCTGTGACAGCTCTGGCTGTCCTGGAACTCACTTTGTCAACCAAGCCGGCTTCTGCCTCTCGAGTGTTGTGATTAAAGGTGTGCACCACCACCGCCTGGCTTCCTACATCTCATGTGAGCCTGGCATGGTGGCTCCTACCACATGATGCTACAGTGATATTTCTGTCTGTCCCTTGCCTTCCACAGAGGACAGTGACAGCTTTCTCCTGAGTTGCAAAGGCAGCATACATTGCCTGATGCGTAGTGGGCCTAGATGAATCTATGTTTATTGGATGGATGGATGGATGGATGGATGGATGGATGGATGGATGGATGGATGATGGATGGATGGATGATGGATGGATGGATGATGGATGGATGGATGGATGGGGAAATTGATTAGTGAGTAAGTGAGTGAGGATGAGTGACAGTCAAGGAAGGAGAAAAGGAACTGGTTTAACCATTGCATCTTCTGATTCTAGGTCGCCTGCTCTTTGCTGGGTACAATGACTATACCATCAATGTCTGGGACGTTCTCAAGGGCTCCAGGGTCTCCATCCTGTTTGGACATGAAAACCGCGTCAGCACTCTTCGAGTTTCACCTGACGGGACAGCATTCTGCTCGGGGTCCTGGGATCACACCCTAAGAGTAAGAGAGACGTCCATTTCCCTGTATGACATGAGATGGGTTGTCAGCATTCTCATGTCCAGAGTCACAGATAGATGCCAAGGGGGCTTCTGGGAGGTCAGGAGCTTTGTCCACACAGGTGTTCAGAGAGACCAAGAATGGTACTGAAAGAATAATGGAACTTGAAGAACCCAAATGTTTGGTTTGTTTTTTTTTTTTTTCATTTTCCCCTAAATGTCTGATTTTGCTGTGATTCTGGCCTTGAGTAAGCCACAGGTTCCCAGTTGCTGCTCCCTGTGCTGAAGGGTTCTCCACACTGGAACACATTCCATGTGTCAGGTCACAGCCCCCTGTGAGGAGGTGAAGGCCCCTGGGATGGCCTATTGATTGTGTGAATACTATTCCAGGAGAAGGGCCTTGTGGCTTTGATCAGCTTTTCAACTCCCCTAGAGTCCCATCACCACAGCAAAAAGCAGGGAGGTGGGCGTCAGGTGTTCCTGGAGCATGGGAGTGCCGAGCACATCGCCCATTGCTATGCAAGATCCCAAGTCTGACAGAGCCTTGTGTGAGGGTTTAGGAGTCTAGTTTGAGATAGACCTTTGCATAAAGACTTGATTAGGCTTGGACATATTTGGAGCATAATAATTTTAACATGGCTGGGCAGAGGGTGAGGGGCAGATTTTAAAGAAAGTCTTAGAGGGGCCAACAAGATGTCTCAGTGGGTAAAGGCGCTTGCTGCCAAGCCCAACAGCTTGAGTTTGAGTCCTGGAACCCACAGCGTGGTTGGTGAAAACAGATGCCCACAAATTACCCTCTGACCTACCCGTGTACACCACATGCACACACAGACACATACACACTGAATCATGAATGAAGAATGCTGTCTTAGAAAGTAAGCAGCCCTTCATGTTCTATTTATTTTAATGGGAATAGGTTGAATGTCTAGTTTGGGGACAAATAGATAAAAAGATTTTTTTGCAATGTTACAAAAACAAAGTTTAGTAGTGAGGTGTTGATGAACAACAAAGAGCTGGGAGGATACGCGTGGTTCAGTTCTCAGTCTAAGGCGTCACCAGTGGCTGCCCTGCCAACGGTTAACTGAGGGGTAGGTGTCAGAAATGCTGAAGCCCTTGAGAGCCCTGTTTGGTGGAGTGTGTGAGTGGGAGGTGTATGTGTGTGTGTGTGTGTGTGTCTGTGTGCATGTGTGTCTGTGTGTGTGTTTGTGTGTATGTGTGTCTGTATGCATGTGTGTATGTGTGTGTATGTGTGTGCATGTGTGTATGTATGTGTCTGTGTGTATGTGTGTGCGTGCATGTGCGTATGTGTGTATGTGTATATGTGCATGTGTGTGTATGTATGTATGTGTCTATGTGTGTGTGTACACTGTTAAACTCAAGTTTTATGAATAATTAACTACTAAAAATGATCTATCTTTGTCTTCTCAGGTTTGGGCATAATCCTCTCACAGTGTGCATGAAGAACATGTAGCTGTGACTTCTAGAGGAGCCCAGGACTTCCCACGGGTTAGCTTATGGGAGCAACTTCACAGCTCAGCTCACTCACCCCTCGAGTGTCACCACGAAAACCATCCCCTTCCTGGAAATGCACCCCTGTAGGTCTCGGCACTTCGACTGTACCTTCGAGTCCTTGCTTCGTCTCCAACACTTTGTAAAGTTTGTCCTTTTTTTTTAAGTTATTTCATCCAGCAGAATTCCACATTTATCAGCATTTAAACTGTCCCCGTTGCTTCCTCGAATCCCGTCTGTCTTCAGAGCACTTTAAACTACCTTTTCTTGGCGTGGCCTGTGGCTTCTAGAACCTTCCTCTGGACATGCCAGCTCTATGGACTGTGAGAATGACTGTGCATTGGTCTGTCATAGAAGAAAATTCCAGCTCCAACTGTGACTACACAGAACCACTTTTTAAAACTGTTTTTATGTAAAAGTATCTCTTTTTTCCCAACCTGTTCAGTTGTATTTTTTTAGATGAAATGTTTTTGTCTGGGAGAGTCTTTCCAAAGGAAGCAGACACATGCAGAAAACAGGCCAGGTGTCTGACTTGTGGCACTGCGATAGATGGTGGGCTAGGGTAGGGCAGTCCCCCACACTGGAGGGGAAAAACTGGTTGCCATTTATAGCTCAAATGCTGCCGAGAGCAACCAGAACCTTCTGGTGTGGGAAGACAAGACACTAAATGGGTTTAAGCCTACTAGTGGTGTTATCAGAAATGCCTAAGTTAAAGTGGGTGTTGTCCGTGTAAATAGTATTGGAGTGTCCTACACAGCAGCTGTACTAAGACTGATGGGCAGGTCATGAATAATAATCTTTGCTATCAAAGGGGTGTCCTGTCTTTATTGGAGTCAGCAGTTCCTTCTAGATGCTACTGGCTGCTTCTTTATTACAAGGTCCCTGCTTTTTCTTCCATTTTTCTTTTAAAGGTGTAGAGGTTTGTTCTTTTAGAAATGCCATATCTAGTAAAATGTCGTGTTAACAGACATGGTGGCACACACTTTTAAGTTCAGGTTCTTGGGGGGGGTTCGGAGGCAGGAGGAGAATGGCTTGAGCCCAAGAACCCAAGGCTAACCTCAGCCACATGTGAGACCTCTGCTTTTCATTTTGTGTGTGTGTGTGTGGAGCTTGTTTTGCTCTATTTTGTCTTTTTATATTTATTTGTTCATTATCCTATTCATTTATTTATTCTGTGTGTATGTGTGTGGTGAATACCCATGCCACAGAACACGTGTGGATGTCAGAGTGCAGTCAGTGGTAGACTGTAACATGAAGGAGCGGCTTGGCTTGTCGGAGTTTCTGTCCTGCCCAGTTCCCGCAGCCATTTAGCCCCCAAAGAAAATCACACAGAGGACTCCAGAAGATTATAAACTGATTGGCCCATTAGCTCAGGCTTCTTATTAGCTCTTGTAGCTTATATTAAGCCATTATCCTTATCTGTGTTAGCCACATGGCTCAATACCTTTTTCAGCGGGGCAGGTCACATCCTGCTTCTTTGGTGGTCTGGGCAGGACTGGGGAGGAATGGGCTTCTTCCTTCCCAGCATTCTCCTGTTCTCATTGCACCACCTCTACTTCCTGTCTGGTTTTCCCTCCTATACTTCCTGCCTGGCTACTGACCAATCAGCGTTTATTAAAAACATAATTGACAGATATAGAATTGTTCTCCCGCACCAGGAGACTGTTTGCTCCTTCCACCATATGGTGCCTAGGGATTGAACTCAGATCCTCAGGCTTGGTAACAAGCACCCTTACCTGCTGAACACTCTCAATGCCCCTTGTTTTTTTTTTTTTATGAAACAATGTATCATATATTCCCAGGCTGCCCTCAAACTTGCTACATTGCCAAGTAGGATTGTAAACTTCTGGTCCCTCTGCCCTTGCCGCTCAGGTGCTGAACACCCCGTTTGCCAGCTTGCACCACACACTGGGTATGCTGCTGGGACCAAACCCAGACCTTCCAGCGTGATTCACAAGCACTCTACCAGCTGAGAGGTACAGCCCCAAGCCCCCAGCCCCCATCTCTAAAAGGATTTTTTTTTAAGAATACTGAGAATCTAAGGTCATCTTGGACACTGGTAATCATTCCTGGGTAAAACTGGCACTATGCGTGGCCTTGGGCATCTGGCCAGTCAAAGATTTGCTGTCCCTGAGAAGCAGGAGGAGGGCATCCCCAGATTGCCTGGGCCCCTGCTCTGGCTGGCTCTTTGCCTAGTGTTGGCTTTGCCTTTCTAGGCTCAGCCCCAGACCGTTGCTCCTCAGAGAGACCCCAGAATGCAGAAAGCACATTCTTCCAGCCATGGGGCGCTACTGTGACTTCAGCAGCCTCTTTGGAATTGAGAGTGAGAAACGTCACATTTTTGTTATGTCATTAAGATTATTTAAATGTCCCTTAGGAGCCCTGAAAGAGTCTCAGGGACACATGGTGGTTCTGGGTTATACTTTGACACTCCAGAGAGTTCTCTTTGCCCCTCAGGGAGACTGCCCTGGATTAAAGCAGGCTTCTAGAGAGTGTGGACATAAAGAAGGGACCAGACAGCTGGGCACAAGTGATCTCTGGAAAACGGGGTAACCTCAGCTCACAGAAAGTCAAAAAGCAGCCCCAGGAGGGCCCATGAGGCCTGTAACCTACCAGAGCAGGGGTTCTCAACCTGTGACCCCCTTTGGGGGTCCCAATATCAGATAGATATCCTGCATATCAGGTACTCACGATTTACGACAGTAGCAAAGTTTCAGTTATGAAGTAGCAACAAAATAATTTAATTGTTAGGAGTCACCACAAGGTGATGGTCACAACATTAGGAATATTGAGAACCACTGTCCTAGAGTCTTGGTCAAAAGAGGCCTGCAGGGATTCTAGGGAGCTTAGCTGGTAGGTCAGAGACAGGTAAGAGGCAGGGGCTGGGGCTGCATTGCCTTCTCCAGCTTAGAACAGCCGCTTTGCAAAATGATTTATATATCCTCCCTTTCCAAACAAGTAGGCCCAGTTCACAGCAAGTTAAGACGTGGCTTCTAGCCCGGCCTGATGGCACAAGCCTGTAATTCCAGAGATTCAGGAGGCCGAGGTAGGAGAATGACAATTCTTTTTTTTTTTATCAAGAAAAATTCTTTAGAGAATGACAATTCTAAGGCCAACGCCTAGAAAGTTCCAGAACCCCGCTAATTCTTAATCCTCGGGCAAAAGGTAAGCAGTAACCCGAGGGTCCCACGTTGTTCTTGCTTGCCCCATCACGGGCCTCTCTCCTTGCAACAGGTGCAAGTGAGATTCCCAATCATCTGGGGGTGGAGGCAGGAAGCCGCTGGGCCTTGAAAGCTGGCTGGGTTGGGCCGGGTGCAGAGGCCTAAGGATGGACGACCCATTGCAGGAACGCACTAGACGGCTGTTGACTGACTTCTTGACGTTCTGTGCTCGGGCGCCCGATGTCCCCGAGTCACCGCCCACATCGGTCGAGGCGGAATTGCTGCGCTCTCTGGCAGCACGGATGCAACAGCAGCACGAGGCTTTCTTCTCCTCCTTCTTTGGCTACCAGGGCAACCGCGTGGAGCTGGTGAGACAGATGGCCGATGGGGTGTTCTCCGATGGCCAAAACTTCAACTGGGGCCGCCTGGTGCTGCTCTTGACCTTCGCGGGGACGCTTCTGAATCAAGACCCTAACCAGGCTACCAGACAGAAGAATGGGATGAACAATCAAATCCAAGTGGCCCGAGACTGCCATCTCATAGTGGACTTACTGTGTAATCGGCTCCTGAGACAGCATCGCTTGTGGCTGGAGGCTCAGGACGGCTGGGTGAGACCACACACGAAGCGTGGGCGTGATGGTTGGGGGGGCGGGGCGGTGGGGTGGAGGTGCTGTGCTAAATGCCTCTCAGAGACCAGGAGCACTTCAGTTGTACTGTGCAGTCCAATTTTACTTTCTTCCTTTATTGTTTTTTTCCTAAAGTCAGGGTCTCAGGTAGCCCAGGCTGGCCTCATTACATAGCCTCCTGTAACTATGGTCCTCCTGCTTGCATTTCCTGGGCACTACTTACAGGCTATGCTACTATGGATAGGTTGATGTGGTGCGGATGTGGACACTCCCCAAGACTTTGAACAGGCCAGAAAAACACTCTATTTACTGAGCCACGGCCCCAGCCCAAGGATTTCTTTAGAGGCACTCAGACGGCTCTTGCTCAATAGTTCTCATAAAAATTCATTCAGGGGTGACCAGGTACATATGGCATTCTCTATCCCTTGCCCTCAGAACTTTCAGGGAGGGCTTATTAGGTCTGATAAGCCCAAATAGTATAAAGAGGACTGTGGTCATGCCCAGGCTCTCCAGAACTTCCTCTCCTTTCTCTAACCCTGTAGGAGACTAAAGCCCTAGGGGTTGTGAAATGTCTGTGACCAAGTGTGGCCCCTGACTGGGGTCTTCTCGTCCACTGCCCTTTTCCCTGCTCAGCAGGCTCCTGGCTTTCTGTTGGTCCTTAATCTCTGTGTTGTAAAAGCTAAAGAAGCAGCTACACAGAGCTACTGGTCAAGGAAAACACCCAGCATGGGAATAAAGTTTGATAGTAGATTGTTAGCATCTGTGAGGCCTTGGGTTCAATCCCCAGCACCGCCAGAAAAGGAAAAACAAAAAAAAACCCTCCACCCTAGTTTAGCCCACACGCTGAGCTTGGCCTTAGGTTTCTTCCTCCTCGTTGGGGTTGAATGAAAACTGAAGTGACCCACGTTCTACTAGAAATGTAAATTATTAAAACCTGCTATTAAAAAGCCTGCTGTCAGCAGTCTGCATCTAGACCACCTGAGAAAGAAAGGCGGCGTGCTGGGTTAGCGGTAACTCCTATTCCTGCTGTGTGAGTCTCCACTGGGCTGGTAGACCCCCTGAGCCCTCTCCTCTCCTCTCTCCCTATCCCTCCTCACTCTTCTCCTCTCTCCCTATGAGCTCCCAGACTTGGGAGGGTTCAAGAGGAAGGGTGAGGCAAGTTTTCTTTTTGGGTAAGAGTTAATACCAAGGAAAGGCAGCATGACGGGCTTTGCATAGTGTTCAGGTCTATGAGACAAAGCCGGAGTCCCCTCTTATAGGTTCCAGAGGAAGGAGGAGGCCCCATGCCACATAGTGGTGAATATGTGCTTGAAGATGGGCTGTCACCTTTTCCGGAGCAGCGAGGGAAGGGAGAAAGGTTGGCTCCTTTAGTTAATGTATGTTCACCATACAGGATTTGCTGGCCATACTCAGGGCCTCAGGTAGCCTGGGGTTGGTAAACTCCCTTTGGGGAAGAGAGGCTTACACATCACGGGTTGGCCTTCAGTGGGGCCTCTGCTATTTCTTTCTTCTGAGCTGTGAAGGCAGCAAAAGCAGCTGCTGTGGCGAGCATGGCTTAAATGCACTCTAGTCCAAATATAACCTTCCCGGCCTTTTTGTTTTGGGGTGACAGGCATGAACTTGGGGTGGTATGGTGTCAGCACATCTCCCTCGTGTCTGAGTCAGAGACTGACGTCTGTGTTGGCACGATGGAAGGATATTGTCCTCGTGAGCCTGCGTCATGTGCTGTACACACAGCAGTCTGGACGAGTTGAGATGGGCAATGTGCTAAGGGGGTTATGAATGTAAGAATCAAGATAGTTATTAAAGGGGTAGCCACAGGTCTGACCTGGGGGGCCTTGAGGAGCTCTGAAACCATTTTGACTTTGATTTGAAGAAGGGGGGTCAGGGGGAATAGGAGAGCTGAAGACAGACAGGTGCCGTCAAAGGAGGGCATGCCCAAGGTTTAAGTTTTTCAGTTTTATTGGAGGTTGTGGGGAAGGCGTCAGAAAGTAAAGAGGTTTTTATAGAGTTCTCCTAGATGTCTTTCCTCAGCGTTGAGGTAAAATATGAGGTGTTATGAGGCATCTGTGCCATCTGGGACAGTTAGATGCTCGCTTCTATGCAAGTTGAACTGCTGTGAACAGATCCTGGGATGTCTGGTAGCCACGTGCCTTTCATTTTATGGCAGGATCTAGAACCTTTCATACTAGAGACTGGCCCAGGGCCTTGTGCATGCTCATCACATGTCTGACCGCCAAGCTGCACGCTAGCCCTTCCTGTGAATTTTTATTAGATATTTTTATTCTGTGTGGATGAGTACCGGCATGTGTTGTGTGCGCCATGTACATGCAGTGCTCAGAGAGGCCAGTAGAGGGCGCCAGGTCCCCGGGACCCGGAACTAACCGACGTTGTGAGCTACCTCGTGAGTGCTGGGATCTGAACCCAAGTCCTCTGCAAGGCCACCTCTTCGGCCCCACCTTCTGCGTATTTGAGGCTCGGGTTTGTTCATGGAGAGTCAGTCTAATGCGCCTCGTGTGCCCCTTACAGGATGGCTTTTGCGACTTCTTCAGGAGCCCCTTTCCAGTCATTGTTTGGAGGAGAGTGCTCATCAAGGCTTTTCTGTCCTGCATCATCGCGACGACCATCCTGTACATCTGGAAAAAGTTTTAAGTTTTAAAATTTTAAAACGATTTTACCTGCCTAACTGTGACCCGCTAAGGGACAGTTTTAGATGGCTGGAGAAGAACTGAGGAAATCGTCCTGCCTAGAGACACTTTTACCTGCTTGCTGCATGGAGTCCTGGGGTTCCAACGGGGCAGCATTTGGAAGGGGGAGGGGCTCGTCACTAAGTGGGGAAATGGTCTTCTGGATGCACTGCTGTCTGCATTTGGCTGTACGCACACCAGAGCCTCTCCCATCTGTTTTGGGGTTCTTGAGGAGTTGCTCAGTAGCCAGGGTTGCCAGGCAGAAGAACCTAAAGCACCAAAACCCCAGAGCAATGAAGAATGCAATAGAAAACCTTAAGAATTCCTTGGAAGCCTACCTTTTTGTGCCTAATTCCCAGGACTTCTGAATTTATAGTGTCCCCCTCTAATAAAATTTTAAGTAACTTCAAATTTTTAATAAATGTAAATACATTTTTCAAAAAGACTGGCTATTTCTCTAATTCAGCAAGACTTTTGTTCTTGGGAGTAACTTCAATTGATGACAGTGTGTCCTTCACTATAAACCAGGGTTTGGTTTATATTGCTGTGGGGGGGGGGTGATTTTTATTTTTATAATGTATATTCATGTTATGCTTGTATGTTTATCTGTGTACCACATATGTGGCTGGTGCTTCTGAGGCCAAAAGATGGTGTCAGATCCCTGGAACAGGAGTTACAGACAGCTGTGAGCACCATGTGGGTGCTGGGAATCGAACACAGGTCCTCTGGAAAAGCAGCCAGTGCTATCTCTCCAGCCTTAACAAAGCTTTGCTTTAAACATATAATCTACATGAAAGTTCTTAAATCATTCCTTCCCCCCCCCCCCGCTCGCCAGTCCACTCAAACCCTGCAGGGTGATAGGCAATGCGCCCTCCAAGCCTCCCTGGCCATCGTTAACCTGCATTTACACACACGGCTTCTGGATGGAGATATAGGGCTCAGGGATCAACTTTGGGTCATCAGGCTTGGTGGCAAATACTTTTACCTACCAAGCCATCTCACCAGCTAAACTGCGTTTATTATTTGTTTAGTTATAGTGTGTGTGTGTTCGTGTGTTTGCCCGTGCACCACAGTACACACTGGAGGTCAGAAGACAACTTACAGGAACTGGTTCTCTCCTTTCACAGTGCAGTTCCCTGAGATCCAACTCAGGTCATTAACTTTGTGACAATCACCTTTCCCTACTCAGCTAGCTCTCTGGCCTTTTTCTCCTCTTCCTTCTGTGAGATTCCTAGGGAAATTCCAATTCTGGGGAGTCCCTGAAGAAGGGGAATCAGGGCCCATGTGGTAGAAGTGGGGAGTCTCTTTTTTGAGACCTTTCTGAGAATGGGGGAAGAGTGCAAGCCTACAGCTAGACTGATTCCCAGGCAGTAGGCAGGGAAGAGGGTGATGAGCAGCCATAGCCCCTTTGTTGTTGCTTACGCTCTGCTCCCCCAGGTGAGTCTGTTAGCTTGAGTCAGGTGCCTCAGTAGGTGCCTGCCTGTCTGTAACAGTGAGAGGGGAGGGACCGCTGCAGATACTGTGGCCTGGGCAGAGGCTGGTTTCTAACATCACATTCTGACAGTTCAGTTCTTTGCATTTGCATGGGGATAAAAGTCACACAAGACAAAATTCTTTTCAGCATTTTAAAGCACACCCTTCAGTGGGTTTTAGAGTGTGTACAGGATCGCACACCCATCACCTTTTGTTTAATTCCCTCACTCAGACAGAAACCCCACACCGTTAACACTTCTGATCCTCCCCTCCCCAGCAACCGCTAAGCTACCTTCTGCCTCTGGATCTGCCTCTTCTGGACACTGCACATAACTGGAAGCAGACAGCTCAGGGCTTTTTGTGTCTGGTTTCTTGTTTAGCAGAGTGTTTTCTAGGCTTCTGCACGATGTAGCATGTCAGGACTTCACTCCTGCTCAAGGCTAATGCTGCATCATGTTTACCACACACAGAGAGCAGGAATGTGGGTGGCTCTCCCTTGTTGACTAGTGTGAATGCGGTTCTCTGAGCGTGCTTTTACGTGCTTTTTGCAGACTTTCAGCACTCCTGTGCAAGCCTAGACGGGATTGTTGGGCCCTGTGATGACTGTAGGCTTAGCGTGCAGCAGAGCCATGAAACTGTCCTCAGCAGCTGCCCCTCTCAACATTCCCACCAGGAAGACGTGGGGTTCCAACTCCTTTCATGGTGAAACCCCAGGGTAGCAAAAGGAAAATGGGGAGAACTACCTGAGCAAGATCTGGGGAAGCACAATTTGGGCGTTTAAAATACAACAGACAGCTTCTGCCTCCTTGGCTTCCCAGACACCATGCAGCCACGTACCCTGACTTGGTGGCACCAGTGTCATCAGCCCTTCTCTGCAGCCAAGTAGGGCTTCTGCGAATCCATCGTTTGGCACTTCCTGCCCTGGGGCCTTTATGCCTGGCCTTGTGCCCATCAGCTGTTATTTATAGACTCTGCTCAAATAGCAAAAAGTATTGGTTTGTGGGGGTTTTGTATAATATTTTATCTTTATTTTTATTTATGTGCATGTGTCTGTATCTGTGTGTACATATGTGTATGGGTACCCATGGGGATGAAAAGAGGGGTTTGGATCCCTTGGACCTGGAGTTATAGGCAGTGCAAGCTTCCAGAACCAAGCTCCCGTCATCTGCAAGCGCAACAGGCATGCTTACCAGCTGCGCATCTCCAGCCCGTGTTTTCTTCCTTTTAAAGTTTTGTTTATTATTGTATATGTACTAATTGTGTATTAATTGGGAGGGTACAGGTGACGAGCACCACAGCATGCATGTGGAGGTCAGAGGACAACTTTGTGAAGTTGCTTTTCTTCCTCCTCCCTTTGTGTGGGTTCCAGAGGTCAGGCTTGCCAGTAAGTGCCTGTAGCCACTGAGCTGCCGCTCCAGCCCCAGTTTGTATTTTGTGGCTATGCCTCTCTTAAGAGTTAAATTCGGTAAAATTGAAAATACAAATGAGGAGCCCAGGGGATGGCTTAGTGGGTAAAAGTGCTTGATATCCAGCCTGGATCTAACCTAAGGTCAGATCCCCAGAACCCACAAAAGCCAGATGTGGTATGTGTCTGTACCCCTACTCCTGAGTACAGGAGGCAGAGGCAGAATTCCCCAGAAGTCAGTAGGCCAACTAGCCTGGAGTCCAAGTTTGCCAAACAAGAGACCTTCCTGCAAACAAGGCGGAAGAAAAGGACTGGTGCCTGAGGTTGTCCTCTGACTTCCACGTGCGCGCCATCAAACGCACAGATCCGCACACACATACACATATCATATACACGCAACAAGCATTTTTAAGTAAATAATTATAAATAAAAGGGATGAAGCCAGGGATCATGGAGATGTAGCTCAGCTGGCAAACTGCCTGCCCAGGGTGCAGAGATCCTAGGTTCAGTCCTCAGCACTACATGCACTGTGTGTGGTGTGTGCTGGCGCAGCCTAAAATCAAAGAAGGCTGAGACAGGAGGGTCAGAAACTCAAGGTCATCCTAAGCTACATCAGGAGTTTCAGGCTAGCCTACGACATAGGAAGCCCTGACTTCAATAGTGATAAATGTTTTAACAAGGAAGGTTACGAAGCCGGGGATGGAACAGTGGCACACATCTCTATTTGCCTCAGCATTCCAGAGGCTGAGGCAGCCTGGGTCCCACGGTGAGTTAAAAACTGCCCTGGGAAACATATGTAGGTAGCCTCTGTCTCAAAACCAAAGTTGAATGGATGACTGAATAAAGAGGTAAATTTTAAAGTGTTTCCTTAGACCACCAATAGATCCAGCAGACCGCACATTAGAACCTCGGGCTTTCCAGCTTTGGCTGCCTCCATCGGCCTGCCTCGGGGATTCGTTGGCTCAGGGGGAGCATGGCATGAAGAAGCTCTCAAAGTCCCCATGTGACTCTAATGTGAAGGCAGGGCTGTGCCTCCAGGGTTTTAAACAACTTTAGTAACCAAATAACTGACCCTTACCTGTCATGATAAACCCTGCAACCCTGCTCCATTTGAGCCTAACTAAGTTCCTTGGCCCCGACAAGATTTCAGTCACATTTTAAGATACTTAAGGGTGTCCACTGTGAATTAGCTGAGGGTCTTTTTTCCCCAAAAAAATTCTATGTAATTTAATTGAAAGAATCAAACAGTTCAATATGGTCGGTTACAAAAAAAAATGACATGATCTAACATTTCTTCCAGCCATTTCCACAGAAAACTTCCTGTTCTTGTGGGTTATTTTCCTTTCTGTCTCGATCTTTATTTTTGTTTTGTTTTATTCTGAGATTGGGTCTTAAGTAACCCAGGGCGGCCTTGAACTTGATCTGTTGCCAATGATGACTTTGCCTTCCTTTCAACTTCTACCTCCCAAGTGCTAGCTAGGGTTGCAGATGCTACCACCACACCCAGCCAGCTCCTATGTCTTTAAATAGAAGGCTTTTCTTGATTTCCAGTTTGAGACATTATCTTTATACTCCCAACCCATCTCTTGGCATCCCTAGCCCCACCCAATGTAATTATATCATAATTTTACTTCAATCACTATTCATTATCCATATCATGAATTCTCATGCTATGCTGAACTGAACCATGTAATCAGCTAAGATTATTTCTTTCTCACACTTTGTATCCTTGAGTTAATAATTGCCTTAATCTTTCTTACTTGATTAGTTTGGGGCTAGTTTTGTGTAAACTTTTTTATGGCTCATCCTTGAGTTCTCTAATAGTTGTGGAAATCTCTTCTGCAGATATTCCTTCCCATTAGGTTTCTCGTGTGTGGTCCTGCAGGGTCTCCCAGTTTGCTCACGCCTGGGCTGTCCTTCTCCTCTGTTCCAGGTACACACAGTCACCACTGTCCCTGCAGTGTCCACACTCAGGATTCCTGTCCCCTCTCTTCCCTGTGGAGTCTCCTGTTTCTGGCCTTGCTCCTTTTTTGTCTGTGGTCCTCGTTTGGCCAGAGCGCATCCTGCAGCAGCTTCCTCACCAGGAGCAGGCGAGCAGGAGACTGCCCGCAGCCTTGCTTGTCTGAGCATCTTATGTTACTTCATCCAGATTGCTCATTGCTTCCTTTCAGGAGTGAGAGGCACTTTCTACTTTCTTCCAGTTTTCAGGGTTTTCCCAACATGTGTAACTTTCTCAGCAGGGCCTTTTGTTTTGTTTTGTTTGTTTTTCAAGACAGGGTTTCCCCTGTGTAACAGTCCTAACTGTCCTGGAACTAGCTCTGTAGACCAGAGCTGGCCTTACCTGCCTCTGCCTCCCGAGGGCTGGCATTAAAGGAGTGTGCCACCACCACCTGGCCTTCTTTTTTTATTTTATTATTTTATGTGCATTAGTGTTTTGCCGTGGGTTTCAGGTCCCCTGTAATTGGAGTTACAGACAGTTGTAAGCTGCCATGTCAGTGCTGGGAGTCGAACCCAGGTCCTCTTCACCATTGAGCCATCTCTCAGGCCCCCCTAGCAGGGCCTTCTAGTCAACATGGCTTTCGAAGTTTTGCAGTCGCTGGTGGGTGTTGCCATCTACCCCATTCAGGTGAAGTGAGGTTTTCAATCAGGGCTCATCTGTCCTCCTGGCCTGAGAGAGCATCTTGATCTGCTCCCGTTTTCCTTCCTACATTTTTTAGCATTTAGATTCTGGATTTCCTTTGTGCTATCTAACTTTATTACTTTCCGTCTTTTAATGTTTGCTTTTCTCTTCTTCCCTTCCGGGGAAACTAGGGTGGCATGGAGTAGCAGTTGCAGTTGTGACAAGGAAAACATTGTGTGGGTCAGCAGACTAAAAGTCGAATGTCTTTCAGCATGACTGCGACACTATGTTCCCGTCCAACACCCACAAAACAAGCGGCTCTGTGCAAGAGGAAATCAAACTTAGAAGATGCGTACTTAGTTTGCACACCCGGAAAGGGCCCAGTTTGGCTAGGGAAGTCTCCTGCTGAATAAAAGCAGGTCACTTAAAGGAGGCCAGGGCCACTACTAACCCTCAGGACCCTTGTGTCCTCTGTACCCCTCTAGAAACTGAAGTGTCTCCCACCAGGGCCAAGGCTGCTTCTCAGAAGTCA
Organism: Ondatra zibethicus; assembly: GCA_004026605.1. Taxonomy (NCBI): domain Eukaryota; kingdom Metazoa; phylum Chordata; class Mammalia; order Rodentia; family Cricetidae; genus Ondatra; species Ondatra zibethicus. The sequence goes on from PVIU01002879.1 coordinate 83,513, forward strand.
CTTGTTAAAAAGAGAGAAACCAAGTTTGCCATGTGTCACAGCTCCGACCACAGTCTTTACTACAGCTATTTATATAACTGAAGCTGCTTTCCTGTAACTCTGAGCAGCTCTCCGGAGTGGCAATTACCCTCAGAGGCCTGTGACCGTAGAGACTCATCTGCTGGAGCCCAGGGCCTGACCCTTGAGGAGGAAGGGGGTGTGTGAAGGGCCAGAAGGTAGCAAGTGCAGGGTAAGTGTGAGAGAATATAGGCTGTCCCCACCCAAACGCTCCTTGAGGAGGAAGGGGGTGTGTATTCAGTGGATACTGCAGACATGGGGGAAAGTGCCTGAGAGGGAATTCTCAGTAACCCTGGCTCCTCTCCCATTTGGGGCAGGGTCACACAGCCTGGCTGACTACCATGGTGCATCCTTGCATGTAGGAAGTGCTGACTGCCCCAGTAACCTGGATATGCGGGTGGTAGCAGGTGGGTCACCTTTGACTTCTGACCCACAGACGAGGTTTTGAGAATTGCATGGGTACTTGCGTTGCTTCCTATTTACTCCCAGAGGCTAGAAGAGGGGAGCCCTGAGGCAGAAACGCCCTATCATTGCTGGAGAGGGGAGGGGTAGCCTTGTGGCTTCTTCTTTTTTTTTTTTTTTTTTGACCAGAATTTAAATTCTCTAGCTCTTCATCCACTGAAGCTATAATTTTTCATTATTTATTATACTCATTAATCTCTCACCACTGACAAAATACATGGCACAACCTTTCTAAAAGGTGTTTTTAGTGTGTGTGTGTGTGTGTGTGTGTGTACATGTGAGTACAGGTGCTCTCAGAGGCCAGAAGAGGGTGTAAGATGCCCTGGAGCTGGAGTTGTAGATGGTTGTGAGCTGCCCAACAAGGAGTGTGGGGGAACCTAACTTGGGTTCTCTGCAAGAGCAACAGATGCTTTTAACTGTTGAACCATCTCTCCAGCCCCAGAAAGCAACTTTTAAAACCCATGTTTATCTACTTTTTCTTCAGTGCTGAGGATGGAACTCAGAGATTCGTGCTTAGGAGGTGCTCTACCATGGAGCCAAATCCCCACCTAGCATGCTACTTTGAAGGAAGGAAGTGGTTATCTTGGCACATGGTGTAAGAGGAGGGTCAGTCGATCATGGTGTGGAAGGCACAGTGGCAGGTGTGTGAGACAGCTGATCACACTGTGTACAAAATCAGAAAGTCAATAGAGATGAGCGCTGCTGCTCCATTATCTTCCCTTTCCCCTTTATATAGTTCATCCGGGAGACTGGAGAGATAGTTCAGCAGGCAAGAGCACTGACTTCTCTTCCAAAGGACAAGGGTTCGATTCCCAGTACCTACATGACGACTTACAGTCATCAGTAACTCCAGTTCCAGGGGACTCTAACGCCCCCTTCTGCCTCCACCAGATGCATATGATACACAGGCATGCATGCAGGTGAAACACTCATACACAATAAAATATTTTTGGCTGGGTGCAGTGGCATTTTTTAATCCCAGCACTGGGGAGGCAGAGACAAGCAAACTTCTGTGAGTTCAAGGCTAGCCTGGTCTACAAAGCAAGTTCCAGGACAGCCCAGGGCTACAGAGTAGGACACGAATCTCAAAAACAAAACAAAAAACATTTGGGACTGCAGCCCATGGGATGATGCCACCCACATGCACAGTGGAAGCACCTTCATAAGATAACCAGAGGTGTGTCTCCTAGGTGATTCCAAATCCAGTCAGATTGATGGTGCCTATTAAGGTTAAGGGTTAATTATTTCCACTTATATAAATGGGTCCTTGCAGTATTTTTTATGATTCAAAATTCTTTATGCTCAAATTTTTAAACTCCCAGCCTATCTAGTATAAAGTAGAACCCTTGCTGCTGCTTTGAAACATCACTATTCTCCTTCACCCCTGCATGGAGGGAAGATGGGTACAGTGACTCCTTACTGTGTTACTCTTTAGGACTTTATGATGAACAAAATACATACTTATGAACAATCAGGATGACTTCTCACCCACCCCTCACCATGCTCCAATCATTGTCAATCTGTGGCCAATCTCATACTGATTACACTCCACTTCCCATTTGCTATGTAAGCAGCCCAGCCTCTCTTGCAGGATCTTGAGTAGATCTGGTGTGTGTAGTGACCTTCCATGGCTTCCTTACTGCTGCTGTGACCAAGCATGCTGGGCTCATCCCGTGAATTTGTGACCCAGAGTATAATCAATCAATGCCTTTGGATGGGAAAGAGACCTGGCCCCCTGAGTTCTGGCAACTGTTTTGAGGTAAAAGGCCCACTTGGGAGTTCCCAGACCCTCTAGGCCTTTGAAGATTCTTAAATACAGCCACCCTCATTTGGTCTTGACTTTGTTTAGAATAAAGATTCAAAGTCAGAGAAGTCAGCATTTATGTAGCCCTTTAGCCCACTGGCCCCCAAGAAGCAATGAGCTAAGGGAACAAGGAAGGCCTGTGGTAGATAGACGGTGACTAGTGCTGTAAAAAAGAAAAGCCACAGGGTAGGGAGGCAGACACATGGAGGGCTGGTGTTATGTCTGCTTGGCACAAGCTAGAGTCTTTTGGGAAGAAAGAATTATAACTGAGAAAATGCACCCACTAGATTGGCCTGTGGGCAAGCCAATTTTCTTGATTGATGGCTAATGAGGGAGGGCCCAGCTCCCTATGGGTGGAGCAAACGCTAGGAAGGTGGTCCTAGTATTGTAAGAAAACAAACTAAGCAATCTAGGAGGAGCAAGTCAGTAAGCAGCACTCCTCCATGGTCTCTGCTCCAGGTCCTCCCTCCAGATCCCTGCCCTGACTTCCCTCAGCTATAGAGTGTGACCTGAGAGTTGTAAAATGAAATAAACCCTTTTCCTTGGTTTGTGTATGGTCATGGTGTTTATCGCAGCAACAGAAGCCCTAACAAAGACAGGGGAAGCCAGGTTTAGACTAACTAGGGCAGCAGGCTTCCAGGCCGTAGACCCAGTCGTCCCATGGAGAAGGGACCTCAACCTGAAATTTGTAGGTTAGTGTATAAGCTGCACACAGACGCCCATGTGGATTGCCTGTGCCTCCTGTATTCTCTTTTAAGAGTACTTTATTTAGTACATTGCGAGAGGGTGGTGGGCTGCAATACTAGAGTAGTGTACAGTCAACTTCCTGTATGCTCGTAGAAAAAGAACTAAGAGGGGTTGGAGTAGGAACGCAGGAAAGTGCTGGCCTTGCAAACAGGAGAACCTGAGTTTGCATGCCTGTCATCTCAGCCCTGAGGAGATGAGACAGCATTCCTGAGGCTTGCAGCCGGTCAGTCTACCGGAGCGAACATGCTCCAGGTTTAGAGAGAGCCTGCCTTAAAACAAAAAAAACGGTGGGGAGTACGAGGAAGTCATGGGGTCTCAGTCTCTGGCCTACACAGACGCACGCATACACATAAACACACACACACATACACACAGATAAATGCATACACACAGAGGGACACACATACATATGTACACACAGAGAGCTACACACATATACATACACACACAGAGAGAGGGGCACCCATGGGAAGAAAGAACAAGGAAAAAATACATCAAAAATACTACCTTTGGCCCTCTTTGGCAGGCAGGATTGTGTTGACATTTTTCTTGACCCTTTATTATAATTCAGTACAGTTGCTAAATTTTATAACATGAGTAGGCACAGTTTTGTTATCAGAAATAAAACAATATATATTATTACATTATACAATTTAAACAGTAATTTGCCTTGTGGTCCCAGGAAAATTTCACTGCTGGGCATCACGTAGTTTGCCTAGTGTTTGGTTTTTCAGAAGAGACTGCATTCTTCCACAAGGGGGCGCCTGGCCTTCGGATGAGGAGACTGAAGCCTCAGGTTTGAGGGGAGAAGTCCAGTGTGGGCGGTAAATCTTGCATAACTGCTGGACACACCTAAGAACCTTACTCAGAATGCTCCGGCAGCTTTTAACGTGGGGATGCCTGTCTCCTTGGTTACTAAGAATATAAAAGCCCATTTTTCCTGAAACTAATAGAAAATAGACCACAGCAAATCATGGGCTCAGCTAGCCCAAGGGAGAAAGGACATGCTTGCCTTTGGAAGGCTAGCAATCTAACCAGAGAAGCCAGCCTCATAGTCACCCTTCCCTGTGTGAGTGCCAGAGAGTCGAGGAGACAAGGGAGGGGTCTGGAACAGGATTACCTCAGGAGAGATGCAGAGGCCAGGGGATTGCACTACTGTCAAGCTTGGCCTACATAAGGCCAAAAAGAGATGCCCAGAGCTCCATGGTTCGACATTTGGCTTGTTAGTCTCTATGTATGTGGGCAGAGGGCAGCAGGTTACGCTCCCAACTATGTAGCAACAGCTAGCTTCTTTGCAGTTGTGCAAGAAAAATGGAGTAAGACCTGACCAGAGGACTGGGGGATATCCAACTTATACCAACACAAAGATGCCATGGGAAGATAGGGAGGAGCCACCCAGCCCAGAGTGTCAGGGATGACTTCCTGAGGGAGGTGGCAAGTAAGCTTGTAGAAAAGGGCAGAGGGGAGCCTAAAGGAAGAGAAAGCCGGGCAGACAGCACACATACACACTGTCTAAAAGAAAACATGGAATCTATCTATGAACTCCTCCTCTGTGGTTGGAGCCAGGGCTGAGCGTTTGGGCATGCAGACAATGTTAGGATGAAGATATTTTATCTGAAGGGCATTATGGAGCCCCTGAGGGGTTTCTACAGTGAAGTACCTGCCAACCATGTACACAGACATTCAATGAAGTCACCACTGTGGTCTTTATGTGGTCAAGTTGTTCTGCTTAGTTTTTTGTCAGCTTGACACAAGCCAGGGCAAGTTGAAAAAATGCCTCCATCAAATTGGCCTGTAGGCAAATCCATGGGGCGACTTCTTGACTGACCTAAGCCTAAGTCCCACCCCCAGCCTGTGCCTCCTCTGGTCTCTGCACACAGCTTCCCTGTGTGGCTCCCCTGGTTCCTTTCCAGCATTCCCTCTTGCTCTCATGCATTCCCATGGTTTGGGATGATTCTGTCCTACTTAGCAGTGACAAGGGAGAAGGGTGCTTCAGGGGCCAGCAGAGAGTCACATCTCCTGGGTGTTGAGGCCAGGGGAGACATGTTCAGACCATATCGTGAGCAGCTGTGGGAGGATCAGAACACATTGTTCAGGGATAAGCAGAGGCATGAACTGGAGGGCTAAGAGCTGCTGACAGAATAATGTCCTCGATCTAAGTGAGGTTCAGAACTCACTGTTCTCAAGGGGTAATGGACAGACTCTAAAATAAGGTCAAGTCCAAGGTCTGAGAACATGATGAATTCAGGGAGAGGCAGGAAACACAGATAGGTCCAGTGGGGCAAGGGAGACTCCAAAGTCTGGAGACTCACCAGAGGTAAGAATCTGGGCCAGAGAACTGGGTGTGGCTTCTGGCCCGGCTTGGTTCCCTAAGCCATGTGGGCATCAAGTGTCCAAGGATGTGCTCCCAGCTTCGTAGACAGAGAATTGAGAGTATGTTCAGGTCACGTTCAGATCTCTCCACAACATGAACAATGATAGCAGGAAAGTCCCAGTCCCTGCCCCGGTCCTGTTTCCAAAGTACATCCCAAGAGGACAAAGAATTTCCCAAGGCTATAGTGTGCAGACCATCGATATAGCAAATAGCCTTCATATCTTATGAGGAGTAAAGTCACAAGCAAAAACACCAAAATATTATGTTTAGGCTTTTGCAATGGGTAGGAAGAGCTAGATTATTCAGTAAATGATGTTAGAATAACCGGCTACACTCTTACAAACAAACCAAGTCAGGGGTCTATCTTAGCATCGCACACACACAAAACTAACTCTGCTAATAATTGATTTAAAAACTTCCCACAGAAAGTCAGGCCCAGGCTACTGAGATGGCTAAGAGGCCAAAGGCTGTTGCCAAGCCTAACGCCTGATTCGGTACTCTGGAAACACATGGTGGAAGGAGAAGACCAACTAACTCCCCAAAGTTATCCTCTGATCTCCACACACAGCCCTCCACCCCACACAAAATAAATAAAAAGATAAGCGTAATATTTTTTAAAGCTAGGCCTAGATGCTCTTACTAAGGAATTCTACTAAACATTCAAAGAACAGTCCTTCACAAATTCTTCCTAAAGCACACGGGATAGTTCCCAATTTACCCTATGGAGAGATGCCCTACAAAGGGTGGATGCTTGCAAATCGTATATATAATAAGAGATTTGTTATGAAAATATGTATTTTTAAGCCTGATAATAAAAAGGCAATCCAATTGCAGAGCGAAGGCCCTAGAGAGACCATTCCCCAAAGAGATACACAAGTGGCCGATTAGCATGGAATTTCTCACCCTCACTAGTCACCAGGAAAGTAGAAATCAAAACCATCATGAGCGGTGTTTCGCATCCAGTAGGATGGTTGTAGTTAGGAAGACAGGCAGGTGCTGGAAAGAAGGTGGAGAAACTGGAACCCTTGTTCCAATGCGGTTTATGTCCAAAAAGTGTAGCATCTCCTAAAATTAAGTTGTCATGGGACCTAGCACCGCTTAAGCATATACACAAGAGAATTGAGCACATGCTTCCAACAGAAATTACACAGCATAGATAGAGCATCACCAATAATAGTCAGAGAAGACAAGTAATGAGCAGGCAGGCAAGTCATAATGTCCACACAGCAGGGTGTTCCTTGAGGAGGGAAAGAAATAACGATAGAAGGAGGAACACATAAAGCACTGCAACCTTGTGTTGTGCATGCGTGTGGACCATGAAACTAGAAAGGGGATCCATCATGAGCCATGAAGATGTCTTAGGAAGCAAAGGAGAGAGTCATGGAGCACATGTGTTAAGAAACCAGAGGGGTTGTCTGGAAGGAAGAGGGAAGCAGCAGAGGGGCGGATGTGCTGGCGTGGATAAGAATGCCCTGCCCCCTAGGCTCACATAGTTGAATGGTTGGTCACCAGGGAGTGGCACTATTTGAAAGGGATTGGGAAGTGTAGACTTGTTGGGTTAGAGGTGGCCTTGTTGAAGGAAATGTGTCATTGGGGGTGGACTTTGAGATTTCGAGGGCCCAAGCTAGGTCCAGAGGCTCTCTCTCTTCTTGTTGCCTGTGGATCAGGATGTAGAACTCTCAGCTCCTTCTCCAGCACCATGTCTGCCTGCTGCTGGGATGCTTCCTGCCATGCAGATAATGCTCTCAACCTACAAGGCAGCCCCAGCTAGGAGTTGCTGTGGTCATGTTGTTTCTTCACAGCGATAGAACACTGACTAGACAACAGGGAACAGGGGAAAGGGCATGAATTGTGGGAAAGTGTGATTCTCAGAATGAAAATACCAGGAAACCCATTACTTTGCATTCTAACCAAAAAAGTTAATTATTTATTTTATTACATCTTACTTATTTCTCTCTCTCTCTCTCTCTCTCTCTCTCTCTCTCTCTCTCTCTCTGTGCATGTGTGTGTGTGTGTGTGAATGAGAGAGAGAGAGAGAGATGGGGGAGGGAGTGTATGTGTGTATGCACACACGTGCTAGGATGACTGTGGAGATCAGAGGACAACTTACAGGAGTCAGTTCTTTTCCACCATCTTTGGGTACCGAACTCAATTCGTCAGGTTTGGCAGTGTCTGCATCCACTGAGCCATCTTGTGAGCCCAAACCAAAAATGATTATTTTAAGATTATATTTTATTACATATATATTATATATTGTATATACATATTATACATATGTATTTTTAGTTTATATTTTAAAATGTATTTTAAAATATATTTAAGAAAGAATAACCTCAGTAAACCTTGAAAACATTAAGGTACTAAAAGTCATTCACAAAGGCCATGTGCATTGTGAGCCCATTATATAATGAGCCCATCCACAGAGAGAGGAAGTACACCCACAGTTGCCGGGATATTGGAAGGATGCATACTGAAGAGTGGCTATAAGTGTCCTGAAATTAGAATCAGTGATAGCTGCAAACCCTGTTAATAAAGTTCAAAAGGATTTCACGTTTAAAGGGCTGCATTGATGCCAGGTTGAATGGCACACACGCGTAATCCCAGCACTTAGGAGGTAGAAACAAGAAGTTCAGAAGTTCAAGGTCATCCTCCTATGTACAGAGCAAGCCTAGGATATATAAAATTCTGTCCAAAAAAAAAAAAACCTGAAAAATATCAAAAGCACCACTTAATTTCACTACCACCAGAACTTGTGCAGGTTCCTTAATTACTGAATTTCTCTAGTTTTGCATCACAGATGGAACTACTACCTACCTGGTGTGCTTAACCTTTTAGAGGAAAGTAAAACTCACATAAAGTTTCTAATATCAAGATGTACCCTAAAATCAAGGGTCTGTGACTGAAACAGCTATTCATGCCCTGATGAACCCAACAGAGATAACTAAGTGGCATCCATGCTTGGAGGACCCCGGTGTGCCCAGCTGAAGAAGCACTAACCTGCAGAACAGCTAGAAAAGAGCACTCGGGAGCCTAAGACTTGAGGAGGATCACAAGTTCATGGTCATCCTGGGTACATTGAGACAGGAAAAGCAAAGCTACATCGCACATTATTGTATGTTACAGGCACTTTTGGTGACAGTCAGCCACAAACAATCCTCCTGCCTGCTTTGCTCTCCTCATCAAAAGTCGACTCCTAGGGCAGGGATTCTTGAAAACATCAACAGCCTCCTGGCCATGGCAAAGGGAACCTTCCCTTCCACCCTCCCACCCCGCCCCCAAGAAACAGAAAGAGGGACAGATAGATGGAGAGATTCTAACAGAGCTCTAAGGATTGTATCTTTGGAACTATGGGCAGCCCCTGCTGCCAGCTGTCTGCATCAGAAAACCTTTGCCTGAAAAGGGACAAACGGAAGTGGGAATCAGCAGCTGGTGCTCCTCCCCCAGCCTGGTTCTGATTCTGCCTGAGACTCCTAAGAGCCATCTTGAACCATGAGAAATGTCCCCTTTTGGAAAGGCTAACCCGGGGGGGTCTGCTGCCGAGGGTCCTTGGCTAAGTGTGCGATCTGGGCCTTGGCTCGTGTGACAGGGAGATGGTACACAGGGATAGCGCAAGACACTTGGAAACAAACTGCTGCGCCGTGTGCCGTCTTAACTAGGTCACAGACATATTGTGCAAGTCTAACAGGTACAGTCATCCACTAGGAGCTGGGAAAGCTGCTGTGGAGCAGCTGACTCAAGAGCAACGAAAATGCTAACCTGAGCTGCACCCACATTTGAAAACGCAATTAAGGGTAATAAACCAGCCAGAGCTGGCTTAGGTTTTCCCAGAATTTCTAACTGCTTCTGGGACTGCAACCCACAGCTTGCTCTTCTACAGAGCCACATCTAAAGAGCCCCAAAGCCTCTGGGCCACCTCAATGATAGAAAATTGAGAACAATGAATACTATAAGATCTCTCTCCAACAAGCAAACCCCAGAACCGTCAATAAAGCACCACCGAACAAGAAGGAACGTGGGACTCTCCTTCATGTCTTCACCCAGCTAGTCAATGCCACTGGTCGGCAGTGAAGAGACTGTGAACAAAGCCTCATCGTCAAGGGCTTATTCTCTAACCAGAGGGGTAGCCAGTCTGTAACTGTGTAATTATATCAGTGCTTGAGCAGGAGAGGAAAATCAAGAGGGCAGGGCACAGCAGGGCCGTGAGGTGTACTGTTGTCCATACACTGGTAGGCCATTTTAAATTAAGAGATAGCTGCACCATTTCCCCTTCCCTCTTCTCCCTCCAACCCTCTCGTGCCCCTCCCTTTCAAATCCATGGCCTCTCTTTCTCCTTTATATATATATACCTTTATATAGATATGTAATATATAAAATATACTTTAAATATTCATATCTTTGTATAAAGTATATTATAAATATCTAATATACTTTATATATTTATATAATAAATAAATATATTCATATAATAAATCTATAAAGTATATATAAATATAGTTTACATATTTGTTACATATTTAAATTTTAAGCATTTATATATACATAAATATAGTATTTATATATGTATGTGTTTTTATTATATAACATATAATGGACATATATTCATAATAAAAACACACAAATACAACCTGCTGTGACTATTTAGTGTTGCTTGTATGTCTTTGACTGCAGGGCTTACTTACTATTGGATAACCAGTTAGGGGATTCATCCCTGGGGAGGACTAAATTCTTCCTCTCAGAAGTCTTTAGTTGCCTGTAGTTGTTTGTCTTGGGCTGGGGCCCCATGAGATTTCTGCCTTCCAAGTCAGTATACATATTGGCATTGTCCTTGATCAAGTCTTACTTAGGCAGCTGTACTGTTGATACATCATGGGCATAGCTTCCTTGTCATTTTTAAGAGACACAATCTCACAACAGTCTTTTTTCTTTCTCTGGCTCTTATATCCTTCCCCCTCTCTTTCCTAATGTTTCTGGAGCCCGGGGTGCAGGAGTTGTTTTGCAGATGTGACCATTGGGCCTGGGCTGCCCACAATCAGTTGTTCTCTGCATTCTGACCGGTTGTGTTTTCCTGTAATGGTCTCTGTCTGCTGCAAAGGGAGGCTTCTTGGATGAGGGTGAGCGCTACACTTGTCAGTGGGTGTCAGGATGGGTATTTAGAATGCAGCTGGGAAGTATGCTGGTCTAGTAAAGTGGTCATTGAAAGCTCTCCTCTAAGTTCCATGATGTCACTAGCCCCAGGTAGCTAGCTAGCCTTTTAGCAGCAGGTATGCTTCCCTCCTGTTGAGCAGGCCTTGCATCCAAATAGACAGCTATTGGTTAGTACCAAGACATGAGTGCTACGTTGCACCTTTAGTGATAAATCACTGGTCACTGATGTGGTTCATAGGTGTCACAAACTGAGTAAGAATCTTGGTTGTTTGCCTCCCTTGGCAGGTTGCATAACATCTTGCGGTACTGTGGAAGCTGGTGCTAAGGGAGGAGACTTTCAAGACAGATCCAGCTTGAATCCTCTAAGTCCTATGTCCAAAGTGTGTGATGTCGTCAACAATAGGGACTCACCTTCAACCTCTGGGAGGCAACCAAAGCCGAGAGCATTAACCTATATTGTTTTGGTAGTCTCTTATACACACCTAGCTAACAACTTGAAAGGGAGTTTCTCATTCTGGGTACTGAAGTTTTTACCAGATAGTCTCTGCCTCTTGTGGGAAGCATCAGCCCAAGTGGCTTAGTGTATATATATATATATATATATATACACGTGTGTGTATTAGCATATATATATTTGTGTGTACATATATGTATGTGTTATATGTAAAATTTTAGGTAAATAAATAGTATGATTCCTTATGGGTTTTCAACATCCCTCATGTTATTCTTCCCTCCTCCATCCCACTTCTGTATTGGTCTCCCTCCTTTCTACACAATTAACATCCATTTTGCCCCTTTTCCCCTCATATCACTGTATCCTGCTCGTGCCCTCTCTAGCATTCTTCTCCCAGCTCCACCGTCCCTTTTGGCTTTCCTGGATTCTGCATTGTGTATACGTACCCCATTTTCATTATCCGTTCATCAGTTGAAGGACGTTTAGATTATTTCCCTATCCTAACAATTGTGACTAGGGCGGCCATGAACACAGCTGAGCAAGTATCTGGGGAGCAGGACGCTGAGTCCTCTGATATGTTATGGAGTGGTAGAGCTGGGCCATATGGCAGATGTATTTTTAGTTTTTTGAGCACTCACCACACAGATTTCCAGAGTGGCTGTACCTGTTTGCAATTCCACCAGCAGTGAATGAGGGCTCCCCTTCCTCCCCATCCTCTCCAGCGTGTGTCAACTGTCTCGTTGATCTTAGTTGTTCTATCTGTGTGGGATAAAGTCAAGGTCACTTTGATATGTATTGTTCTATTGCTAATGATAACGAACTTCTTTCTCTTTTCTTTTGAGATTTGTAGCCATTTTTATTTCTTCATTTGAGAACTCTGTTCAGCTCAGTAGCTTGTTTTTTGAGTGGGCAATCTGTTTCCTTGACTGTTTTTTGAGTTCTTTGTATTCTGGATCCATTCTCTGTCAGCTCCATAGCACTGGGCTCACTCTTGATTTTTGGGGCTTCCACTTCAGTCAGTTGACCATTCCCTTAGATACGCAGAAACTTTTAAGTTCTATGAGGTCCCATTTTCAACTATTGGACTTATTTCTGGGAGTCCTATTTAGAAAGACCTTTCCCACATCCATGTCTTGTAGGATGCTTCCTATGTGGTCCTCAACCTTGCTAAAGCAGTTTCATGCTGTGTGATCCCCAAACATAAAATTATCTCACTGCTACTTCAAAACTGTCTTTTTGCTACTGCCATGAATATGCAGGATATCTGATGTGCAGGTGTGCAGGATATCTGATGTGCCCCAAGGGTCATGACCTGCAGGTCAAGAACAACTATTTGTGTTTTGGGTTTTACATTAAGATCTTTGATCCATCAGTGTAGGAGGGAGGCCCACTTGTTCATCCCGGCTGCCCAGAACCAAAATAATCACACAGAAATTGTATTAATTAAAACACTGCTTGGCCCATTAGCTCTAGCTTCTTATTGGCTAACTCTTATATTAATTTAACCCATCTTTATTAATTTGTATATCGCCACGTGGCAGTGGCTTACCGGCAAAGATTCTAACCGGCATCTGTCTCAGGCGGAGGATCCATGGCTTCTCTCTCTGCCTCTTCTTCCCAGCATTCCATTTAGTTTTTCCTGCCTAGCTCTGTTCCCTTATAGCTCTGCCATAGGCCCAAAGCAGTTCATTAACCAATGAAAGCAACACATAGACAGAAGGACCTCCTACACCATTCATCAGGAATTAATTTTTGTGCAGGGTGATAGACACAGGTCTAATTTCATTCTCCTACAGGTGAACATCTAGTTTTCTCAGAGTCATCTGTTCAAGATTCTGTCTTTTGGGGTATCATTGTGAACTATCAGATGGCTGTATTTACGTTTGTGGACTCATACTGGGTCTTCCATTTTGTTCCATCAGTTGACACGTCCATTTCTGTGCTGGTATCATGCTATCTTTGTTGCTATAGCTCTATACTAGATCTTGAAGTTTGCAATGGTAAATCCCCCAGCATTGTTTTTCCCCCCTCAGGATTGCTTTGGCTTATCCAGGCTCTTTTATGGTTCCAAATGAATCTTAGGATAGTTTTTTTCTATTTCTGTGAAGAATGAGATGGGAATTTTAATTGAGTTTGCATTGAATCTGTAAGTAGCTTTTGATTGTACGATTATTTTCACAATATTAATTCTACCAATCCATAAGCATGGGGTGTCTTTTTGTTTCCATTTTCTGATAGCTTTCTCAATCTCTTTCTTCAGAGTTTTAAAGTTTTGGTAGCAGAGGTCTTCCCTCACCTCAGTTCAGTTTATTCCTAGATAGTTTATTTTCTTTGGGACTATTATGACCAAGAATGTAGCCACAATCTCTTTCTCAATGTGTTTGTGGTGGTATAGAAAAGTTACTGATTTTTCCAAGTTGATTTTGAATCCTACCATTTTGTTTAAATTATTTATTGTTTCTAGAAGTTTCCTGGTAGAATTGTTGACATCTCTTCTGCGTATTATCACATCATTTGTGTGCTGACTAGTTGTATGTCTACTTGACTGAGAAGTCATCTGAGAAGAGGGAGCCCCAATTGAGAAAAATGTGTACTGTAAGATCAGGTTGTAGGCAAGCTTTAGAGCTTTTTCTTAATGATTGATGGGAGAGGGCCCCGCCCATTGTGGGTGGTGCTACTGGGCAAGTGGTCCTGGGTTTTATAAGAAGTAAACTGAAGCCGCTGGTGGTGGTTAAGTGCACTCCTTTCTTTAATCCCAGCACTGAGGAGGCAGAGGCAGGTGGATTTCTGTGACCTAGAGGCCAATCTGGTCTACAGAGGGAGTTCCAGAATAATCAAGCCTACACAGAGAAACCCTGTCTCGAAAAACCAAAACAACAACAGCAAAAAACCAAAACAAACAAACAAAAAAAACCAGGTTGAGTAGTTCACAGGGAGCGAGGTAGTAAGCAGCAAACCCTCCATGGTCTTCGGATCAGCTTCTGCCTCCAGGTTCCTGCTCAATTCGAGTTCCTGCCTTTGCTTCCCTCGGTGGGCAGTGATTCGGGAAAGGTAAGCCAAACAAACCCTCTCCTTCTCAAGCTGCTTTTGGTCAGGGTGTTTATCAGCAATAGGAACCCCAACTAAGAAACTGGTACTAGGCTCTGTTTTGTGACAGGACGGAGTGTGTCTTGGGGAGGATTATGGAGGGACTTTGAAACTTCAGTCTAGAAAAGCCTTTTGAGTGTTCAAACTGGCGAGCTGTTTTGAGAACTCGGAAGATTAGATAAAGCTGAGAGCAGTGTAGACGAGGGAGGCCTAGTCTGTGAATCTCTGGGGGAAGCAAAGACTCTTCTCAGGGCCACTGCATAGTCTGATTTAAGAATCTGCAGTTTGGGTCATCTGAGGCGGAAGACTCAGCTGGGATTAACAAGACAGCATCACTGAAGTGACCTTCGCTTTATTGGGACAGGTGATGGCGGTCAGCTGGAGCCGAGACATTACTGGTGATTAAGACGAGATCAGCATTGGGGCTGGAGAGATGGTTGTGGGTTAAAAGTACTTACTGTTCTTCCTCCTTCCTTCTTCTTCTTTTAAGGATTTATTTGTGTGTCCGTGTGTGTGGACGCACGCGCACACGTGTGCACACATGGCCTGTATGAGTTTATGTGCACCACTTGTATGCAGGTGCTGATAGAGGTCAGAGGGAGTCAGATCCCCGGAAACTGGAGTTACAGAAAGTTTTGAGCCGCCTGATGTGGGTGTTGGGAAATGAAACCAGACCCTCTGGAAGCACAAAATCAACCTTACTACACGCAATCTTTAAAAGAAGACGAAAGGAGGAGAAGGAAGGGAGGAGGAGACCAACTTTAATGGTGCAAATTCTGGGAGGGGTTCCTTGGAGTAGCACACACAGAAGCTGTGTTCCAGAAGAAGCCAGGTACTGGCAGCCAAACTTGGTAGTTATAAAAGTCCCCCAGGTGGAACTGGTGTTGGAAGTCATGAAGGGGTCATGGAGAGCAGCTGGAGTCCCCGAAGAGAACCCAGGAAAGTGCAGCCCAGTTGCAGCAGAAGACCCCATCATTTTGGAGACACCAGTATCATGGGACAGCTACTAAGAACAGCAGTGGCCTTGGAGTAGATCCAGCCTGATCCCAGGAGACAATTTGTGTGTGCTGCCGATGGTGGAGCTGGAGAAATGGTCCGGACCCTTTGGAAGAGCTCAGGAGATCACGAGTGGATCCCAGACATTGGACACTTGAGTTTTTACACTGTCTCTGCCTCCTGAATGCTGGGATTAAAGGCATGCAGCACCACACCCAGCCTTTGGATTTTTTGAAGTAGGCATGTAGAGCTATACATCTCCCTCACAGGTCTGCTTAGTGTGTCCCAGAGTTTTGTTTTCTTTTAGGTCTAGGAATTTTTTTCCCATGATTTCTTTGATTCATACATCATTATGAGTTGTTTCTGTTTGTATGTTTACGAGATTTGTTTTCTGTTGATTTTAAACTTTATTGCATTCTATTCAGGTAGGATATACTGAGTTGTTACAATTTTTCTGAATTTCTTAAAGCTTGTGTTCCAGGATGTGGCCTGTGTTAAGCAGCTTCCGGGAGTTGCTGAGTAGAATGTGTACTGACGTCTGAGTGGACTGTTCCGCAGAAACCCGGTAAGTCTATTTGAGGTATGATGCCATTTAATTCTTGCGTGTTTTTGTTCAGATGGCCTGTCTGCTGGAAAAAGTGGGGTCCTGGCATTATCTACTATGCGTCTTTAATTCCAGTAGTGCACTTCTTTTCTTTTTAATCTTTTATTTACGTGCATCGGAGTTTGGCCTGCAGGTGCATCTGTTTCGGTAACCTGGAGCTGGAGTTCAGTCTTGAGCTGCCATGTGGGTGCTGAGGATTGAAGCTGGGACCTTTGGAAGAGCAGTCAGTGCTCTCAGCTGCTGAGCCTTCCCTCCAGCCCCAGAAGTGTACTTTTTATGAAACTGGGTACATCAGAGTTTGGTGTGTATACGTTTAGGATTGTAATGTCTTTTTAATTGTTCTCTTGATTAGAATGAAGCTTTCTTCTTTATCTCTTCTGATTAGTTTCAGTGTTAAGTAGATTTTTTGTCAGATATTGGGATAGTAATGCCTGCTTGATTCCTGGTTCGTTTTGATGAGAGTGCTTGTATTTCTTTAAGGTGGTGCCTATTTTTTAAAGCATATTAATGTTTTTAGACAGCAGAAAGATGAATTTATTTCTTTTATAAAAAGAGGTTTATTTTGAAGATAAGGAGGTCTGTGTAGACCTGGATGTCCTAGAACTCATTCTGTAGAAGATCAGGCTTGCCTCCAGGTCACAGAGACCCACCTGTTTCTGCTTCCCAAGGACTTGGTCTAAGGGCACATGCCATCGTGCCCAGTTTATTTTATACTATGTGTACGCATGTTTTGCTTGCATGTATGTCTGTATGCCACATGTGTGCAGTGTCCATGGATGCATAAGATTCCTTGGGGCTGGAGTTACAGTTATGAACCATCATGTGGGTGCAGTGAGTTGAACCTGGGTCCTCTGGAAGAGCTGTCAGTGTTCGTATCCACTGAGCCATCTAACCCCAGATTTTGTTTCTTAGTCTATTCAACCAGCCTGTGCCTTTTGATAAAGAGTTAAGGCCATTAAAATTTAAAGTTATTTTTGGAGGGTGGGCATGTTGACTGCGGTCATTTTGTTGCATTATTGTTATTTGGGTTATTAGTCTACTTTTATGTTTCAGTGATTATAGCTTCATTTGTTTTCTTTCTACAGCCCCTTGGCTATGCGCAGTCCTCTCCTGAGGCTGGAGTATTGCTCCCAATATTGTTTAGGGTTGGTATGCTGGATATGAATTCTTTTAAAATTCCATCAAAAAATTTTTCTTTCATTTTCAGCTATGGCAGATAGTTTTGCTGGGTACAGTAGTCCAGGTGCAGTTGTGGTCTCTTAGAATGTGGAGTGCATTGCCTCAGGATCTTCTGGATTTCAAAGCTTCCATTAAGAAATCAGATGTTGGGGCTGGAGAGATGACACAGTGGTGAAGGGCACGGGCTGCTCTTCCAGAGGACCCAGGTTCAATTTCCAGCATCCACATGGTGGCTCACAGCTGTCTGTAACTTCAGTTCCAGGGTACCCGACACCCTCATGCAGGCAAAACACCAATGCACATGAATTTAAAAAAAAATCAGATGTTGCCAGGCAGTGCACAGCTTTAATCCCAGCACTTTGGAGGCAGAGGCAGGTGGATCTCTGTGAGTTGAAGGGCAGCCTGGTCTACAGAGCTAGTTCCAGGACAGCAAGGACTACACAGAGAAACCTTGTCTCGAAAAAACAAAAACAAAAAAAAAAATCAGATGTTATTCCTTCATATGTGACTTATGTTTTTTTCTCTTGCTGTTTCCAATACTCTGTTGTATACATTGCGTTTTAACTATGGTATGTCATGGGGAGAGTTTTCTCATCTTCTGTATGTGATGTTCTAACGTTCTTGCTTCTGTATGGCTGTGTCTTCCCTTAATTTGGGGAAGTCTTCTATGGTCCTGTTGAAGATCTGGTCTATGTCAGTAACTTAGAATCCTTTTCCTTCATCTATGCCTATAATTTGAAGATTTGGTCTTTTCATGGTGTCCCAGAGTTCCTTCATACTGCCTCCTTTCCCCCATACCTGTGTGTGTGTGTGTGTGCACATGTGCGAGTGCACACATGCATGTGTTTCATATTCTTTGCTTGTATGGTCTAGTTCTACTTGATCCTCAGGACCTAATCTATCTTCTTCTTGACTCTCCCTGAGTTTTCTAGTTGGGTTACTTCAGTTCCATCTTTATTCCAGCTTGCATGCTCTTCAATATTTTTTATAGAATTATTTTTAAATATGTTTTCTTGAGTGTCATGCTAATGCTTATTCTCTTATTACATTTTCTTTAAGTTCACTGAGCTGTTTGTGTTATCTTTAAGTTCCTTCAGTTTGTTTTTTTTTTTTTTTGAAGGATGTGAATGTTCTTTTAAGTTCTGTGTTCTGAGGTCCATCTAGGTAATTCTACAGAACTGGTGGACTGAGGGAGGGGAACGCACCGTCTTGTCTTTCATGTTGTATTTATGTAATGAAACCTGGGCGTGTGGACTTCGTTAGTTTTGTGTCAGATGTGGAAACATCACACTGGGCTGCAGTGTAAGATGTGCTGGGCCCTATTGGGCCTGGAGGTTGGAAGTGGTGCAGGCCAAAGTCATGTAATAGGTGGTGGGCTGGGCTGGGCTGGACTGGGCTGTCAGGCAGGTGGTGTGTCATGGCCAAAGCCTGGGAGTTGGGTGTGGTGTGTGAAGAGTTGACCAGATTAGGCCAGGGCCCTAGATATGGGACCCAAGCTAGATCTGGGGATTGGAGTGTGTGCATAGGATAGAATCAGACACATCAGGCTGGGCCATGGATCCAGATGTGCAGGTTGGACTGGGTCTCGAGATTGAATGTGCCATGGAGGGCTGACGTCAGGTGGTAGGAGGGGAGCCTGTGCTGGCACGTACAATGTGTCCTGGCCAAAGCCTGAATGTTGGGGATAGACTGAGTAGCTTCTCATGAGGAGAGGGACAATGGCACAACTCTTGCACCGAGAGCTGCCAGGCACTGTGCAAAGCCAGGAAGTAAGTCTGGGTCAGAGGGCTGGAGCCATGTGATGTAGACTGAGGAGTGGGAGAGAGAAATGTGTGCCTCACTGGCCTCCCCAGACTAAGGGAGAGTCATTTAGACCGAGTAGTAGCCCGAGGAGTGACACGGTCTAACAGTTTTAAAGGACCAATCTGTGGGTTGGAGAGGTGATGCCAGTGAAGAGAGCTTGCTGTTCTTCCAGAGGACCTGGGTTCAGTTCCAACAACCACATCAGGTGGCTCACAAGCCTGCAGCTCCAGCTCCAGCGGATCCATTGCCTCTTCCGGCCTCTGCAGGCACACACATGCACAGGCATGCACCCTCCCCAAATAAATAAACAAACCTATCTTTAAAAAATAAAAAAAAAGGCTCAATCTGGTTGAGTATGGTAGTTCATGCCTATAACCCTCGCACCTGTGAGGCTGAAGCAAGAGAATGGCTGTGAGTATCAGACTAGCCTGGGTAACATCTCCACCAAACAGCCCAAAAGCAAATAAATTAAGTGATAAATAATAAGTAAATGGCCTGTTTTAGTTGTGAATTGATAATAAGCTGTATAGGAGATGAAGGCAGCAATAAGGAACCTGTCAGGATGCTGTTCTAATCCCTGATGGCGGCCAGAGCTGGGGGAGGTGGTGGGAGACTGATTCCTGACATTGCCACAGGACCCACTGGTGAATAAGGCATGGATTCCCAGAAAAGGAATAATTACCCAGGGCTTTTTTTCCCTTCAAAAGAGCATTGAGTTATTAACATTAGGTTCTACACAGCAGGTAGGATCCTGAGGGAAAGAAGGGCTTTGCTTCCAGACCCCAGGGCCTTTGGCTTCCAGATAAAGAAGCTTGTTTGGGGTGGGGGACAAAGCAGAAAGTTCATGGCAAGCCTGGAAAGTGGATCTGAGTCAGGCGGGCCTTTAGGGATACAGCGCTGCTCTCCCGGAACTGTCTCATGCAGGAGTCTGGGTTGGTGAGAAGGGATGAAAATGAGCCCAGGGCTACAGCAAAAAACCCTGATCATCAGGGGAGCCATTTTAATGTGGAGAGATGACTTATTACTGCAGTGACAGTCAATTTTGTTTCCATCTGATCTAGGAAGAATCAGCAGTCCTGGCAGGACACATTTTTCTAAAGATACACTTGTGCCCCCACCCCAAGTCTATCAGACCATGGAAACAATGGGCTCCTGAAACTGGAATTTCCCGAGTTGTCTCATGCTAGAAGGAAAGGCTGAAAGCTGGTACCAGCTTGGGGGTGGGCGGGGACGGGGTCCTGGAAACCTGAATGAGGCTGGAGCCCAAGCAATGCTGACAGACAGATCAACACCTTGACTAGGACTCTATTCCTGCATACCTGTCCCCTTAAACCAGAACCTCATGTTAGGACCCAGAAGACAGATGTGGAAGGGAGGCTGGGGGAAGGGGTGCCACTGGACCTCCTAATTTGTTCATCTTCCAAAGTTAACCCTTTTCTGCTTTTTAGTATTAATTTGCTCCTTGAGCAGGCCTCTTGAGGGCAAATGGCTAAGCCTGGACTGTTAAGGGCTGTCAGGGCCTAAGCTGACCCTAACGCCCATAATGAAGGGGAATCTCTGTCAGCCAATGATCTTTAAGAGGTGGGACCAGGTTAGGGCATGACCTTTTGGGTACAGGAGAAAAATGCCACGTGCTCTCTCTCTGGTTCCTGCGATTCACAGTTGAGGTTGGACTTATCATTCTTGTCTAGTGAGTTTGCCCCTTATAATAAAACATATTTAATTGGTTTATCTTGGCGTAGACTGGGATTCTTCGACCCATGTCATTGAACACCATAATAAATGGACAATTATTCAAATAGAACAAATGCTATTTAAAAAAAAAACTTACTAAAAGGAACCAGAGAGATGGTTCAGTGGTTAAGAGCATGTACTGCTCTTGCAGAGGACCTGAGCTCGGTTTTTAGCGCCTATGAGAAGCTAACAGCTCCCAATAATTGCAGCTCCAGGGGGATCTAAGTCCTGGTGTCCGCGGGCACTGCACTCACGCGCACACACCCATATACAGACACACAGTTAAGAATCCATCAGGCTCTGGAAAGGTGGCTCCCAGGCTAAAAGCACTGACAGCCTTCCTAGAGGACCTGGGTTTGAATTGCAGCATCCAGATGGCGGCTCACAACTGTTGGTACCTCCAGTTCAGGGGATCCAACACCCTCTCCTGACCTCTGAATACTAGGCACACCTGTGATACACAGACAAGCATGTAGGCAAAACTCATATACATGAAAATTATATGAAGTATCAAGCATCATGCTAAATATTTTTTCCAGTGTTCTCACTTAATTCTTACTATAACCTATGAATTGTGTATCAATGGCCCTGTTCTACGAATAAGAAACCTATGCAGAGACAAAGCTGAGAAGTCCTAGGACAAAGCTTGAGGCTTAGACTGGACTCAACTCTGAAGCATGCATACTTAAGCACCAGGCAACACCGCCCAGTGCACCTGAAGTCGGGAGGGGTCTAAGCAGGCAGGCATGGGAGCAGCGAGCACAGGCGGGGGTAGTCTGAAAGTCCAGATGCCAGTCTGTGGTTTGTTAGACACGAAGGGGCTCGGGATGGAGTTTAAAAGGGCAGGTGCAGCATGAGCAAAACCCCATCAGCATCCCCTGGTCTGCAGCAGTGAGGCGAGGCCCTTGCACACCGGGTCACGTCGTCTTGGTGAGGTTAGTGGCACCATGGCTGACCTCTGTACTGCAGTGGAGACAGTGCTGTCCAGTGAGCGATGAAATCCCACCTCCTTCCACGGGAGCCCTGTTGTTACCAGACCTGGGAAGAACACCCAAAAAGTCACCACCACCTCAGCCCTTGTAAGGAGCTTGACAAGGAAATCTCAGGATGTCAGTTGTTGTTTCTTGATCAGCAAGCACTGGTGCACAGGATGAGAGACTTCCCAGTGTGTTTAAAAGGTTTATTCAGTCTAGCCCAATCCAGACATTGTAGAACCTGTGAGCATAGCCTGGTGAGAACTTTTGTGATGTCACACTAAGGAATGAAGAGTCGTCTCTTGGAGTAGTAGTTTAGACCAGGAGTGAGCCCAAATGTGAATTCTCTACTTCTCTGTGTGTGTCTCCCATCTGTCTGTGGTTTGTGGCCTCTCTGAAGTCCGTTCATCTCTAACAAAGGGCTTCGCTCTATGTTCACTGACCATCACAGAATACACGGTATGGGAAAAGAACAACAACAAAAATACCCTTTCTGGAAATCTTTAACAGGGTGGGACCTGGAGAGATGGTCAGGGGCCGAGTACTCCCTGCTCTTCTGAAGAACTCGGGCTCGATTCCCAGCACCCACATGGTGGCTCCCAATTATCTGTAGCTTCAGTATAAGGGGATCTGATCACCTCTTCTGGCCTCAACAGGCATCAAGTACACATGGTACACAGACATACAAGCAGTCAAAACACACAGATCTTTTTTTATTAAATCTTTAATGGTTCTACGAGACAAAGTTACTTACTGACCCAGAAGAGGACTCAAAACCACAAACACATCACCAACCTACACCCACGTCACCTCCAATATTCATGGTGGATACTTGTCTTAATTTGCTTCCAGGGGCTGAAAACATAGTTTGGTAGTTAAGAGCACTGAATGCTATTCCAGAGGGCACAAACTCAATTCCAGGCATCCCTGTGGAAGCTCACAACCACCTAAAACTCCAATTCCAGGAATCCCTCTTCTGGCCTCAGTGGGCACCAGGCACCCACATGGGGCATAGACATACATGCAGCCCAAACACTCATACACATAAATTTTTTAATTAAAAAAGCATATTTGTTTGTGTGTATGCCACACATGTGCAGTGCCCACAAAAGTCTGAAGAGGGTGTTGGGTTTCCTGGAGCTGGAGTTGCAGGTGGCTCTTGAGCTGGGGTGGGTGCTGGCAGCGGGTCTTCTGGAAGAGCAGCAAGTGCTCTTGGCTGCTGAGCCATATCTCCAGCCCCCAAAATTACTCTTGCTGGTGTGATGGCACACACCTTTAACCCCAGCACTCTGGAGGCAGAGACAGGAAGAGCTCTGTTAGTTTGAGGCCAGTCTGGTCTACACAGTGAGTTCCAGGACAGCCAGGGCTATGTAGTAAAACAGTAAAAGTTGCTTTTAACCTAGTGGTTGTTTTCAAATAATGATCAAACACACCCACACCCATGGCTCTGGGTTAGGGTCATGGAAGAGCAAAAGGCTTAAGATTAAAGATACACATGTAGCTTAGGTTGTAAAAGCTGACTGCATGGTAAATCTAAGGCATAAGGTTGGTGATATTCTTTTAAAGGCAGGTTAGACTTACACAGGCTGAGTACTCTGTAGGACAGCACACCAAATTTTGATGATGGTGAGGTCCAGTTGAGTCCAGTCTCTCTGATGGGGAGAGTCATTGGAAAAGTTGCTCCCTCGAGGGCAGCTGCTTGTAATTTCAGTGCACTGTGCTATCACAACTGAACACACTATCCCAGTCAGTTTGTCCAGGTCACTGGATTGTCAGGCCAGACACTTTGCATCTCCAAGTTAAAAAGGAACTTTTGACTACGTGTGGCAGTACTCTTCTATAAATTGGCATTCAGAAAGTAGGAGGTTCATGCAGGTCAACCTAGGCTACATGAATAGTGTCTCACAAAAGAAAAGAAAGAACGTGGGTCTACCAAGATTGACAACCAAGTGACAGAGTCAGTGAATCCAGAACTCAGACCTCTCTATTCCAAGATCAGCGGGCTCTATTCAGACCCGAATGATGAGCAACTGGAACATGAACAGGCATAGGTGAAACAACTGAAATGAGTTACTGTACTTGGCGCATCTGTGTCGGGGGAGAGCTATGGTGGTCCTGAATCTAACAGTAAATGGGAACTGAAATAAGACATGACCAGTTCAGTCTGTCTGATGATTGGAGTCAACTGTGTTCTGTATTACAGCACAGCACCTGAGTTTCTAAAAGGTTCATTTGAATAGAGCAACAATGTAAGGAGCTTTTAGCTTAGAAGTGGTAGTAAAGTTGCTGTACTTTTTATTTTTGCTTTTAAAACACCATTTGATTCACAATCCTTTCATTCTTTAAACAATGGGCCACAGTGTATCTTACATTGTCACACGTTGCCTAATGTGTGTTCTGAGAATCCACATCACTGATTTCATCACCATACACTTACAAACCTAGATAAGAAAAGCCAATCACTTACGGTCACCTCTTGGTACAGCCAAGAACTAGGGAAGTAAGCGGGGTGCGGGAGGCAGCTGCCAGCACAGTGCTGTTAAATTTCTAAAATAAGCACAGGGTAGTGAGTTGAACCAGTAACTAACTATATGAAGCTGCGCTCAACTTTTTCTTTATGGTTTTGCCTGCATGTACATCTGTGTAATACTTGTGTGCCTGGTGCCTGCACAGGGCAGAAGAGGCCATTAGATCGGGAAACTGGAGTTAAAGATTGTTGTGAGCCATGAAATAGGTGCTAGGAACCAAATCCAGTCCCCTAGAAGACCAACAGCCAGTACTCTTAACCACTCAGCCATCTTTCCAGCCCCAATACTAAACAAACTAAAAAAAATGTGTGTGATATGTGTACTACACAGTACAGGTACCTCTGAAGGCCAGAAGTGGGGCATCAGAGCCCCTGAAATTGGAGCTACAGATGGTTGTGATCAACCCCATGTGGGTTAGGAAATGAAACTGGATCCTCTGCAACAGCAGCCAGTACTCCTGACCCATCTCTCTAGCCCCCAATTTATATCCTCTTATATTTCATATGCGTTACAGTCTGTAGGCTGGCATAATGACACCTGCTGCAACCTTTGCACTCAGAAAGCTGACACAGGAGAACTGCAAATTTGAGCTACTTAGTGAGACCCTGGCTCAGCAATGAACAGCACTGGATGTTCTTCCAGAGGATTCCAGGTTGGTTCCCAGCACCAACGGCAGTTCGCCATCATCTCTAACTCCAGTTTCTGGTACTGTCTTCTGGCCTCCTCAAGCACGAGGCATGCATGTGGGACACAAGCATACATGCAGGCAAAACACCCACACACAGAAAAATTTTAATTACAACTAAGAAATAAGTAAGGGCCCGGTGATGGTGGTGCACGCCTTTAATCCCAGCACTTGGAAAGCAGAAGTGAGAGGACTGCCCCAAGGTCAAAGCCAGCTAAGTTATAGGCCATAATTATACCATATAATTGGTATAAGCGGATCTCTGTGAGTTCGAACCCAGCCTGGTCTACAGAGCGAGTTCTAGGATATGCTCCAAAGCTACAGAGGAACCCTGTCTTGAAAAAAAAAACCAACCAACCAAATAAATAAAAGGTAAAAGTTCTGACTTTGCTAACACAAGAACAGATGTGAGGTTTCTGCACACCGCTGAAGCTGCTATCAGTTTCAAACAGGACGGCACCATCAGTATTTTACGGAACTCCTACACTAGTAACTGCAAAGAAAATGCCTACAGAAAACACACACACACACACACACACACACACACACACACACAAAGTCAACAAGTAGGGAAAATACAAAATACAAAACAATAGTTATAAAGATTCCAATGAGTTTTTAAAATCCAATTATATGCTGTATACAAGACTCATGTATCGGTAAAGATCCATCTTACCACGTAGCCTAACTGGCCTATAACTCGTGTAGACCCAGCCGGGTTTGACCTTGGGGCAATCCTCTCACTTTTGCTTTCCAAGTGATGGAATTACAGCCAGGTATACCACTACACCTAGCATTCCAAGAACCATATAAGAATGGGAGTTGGGGATGTAGTTCAAATGTACTTGCTTCATATGCACAGGCCCTGGGTTCAACCCCCAGTATTACCTAAAATAGGCATGGTGGCTCATGCCTATAACCCCCACACTTGGGAGGCAGAGGCATGAAAATCAGAGGTTCAAGGTCAGCCTGGTCAAGCCTACTTGAAACCCTGTCTCAAACAAAATGAACAAGAAATACCCAGCCTGGATCCCTACAAAGCAAGCATGTTTTATATCCTCTTCCTCTGAGGGCTTTAAAAGATCAGATCGTTAATGGAAATCCACCCACTACTGATGCTAGGTTGACACTCAGGAGCAAGTTCCCCAAGGAGAAAGACACCTTGGCTTCCCTCAGATGGGAGCATTTTACTTACAGATGTGATCATGCAGGCCAGGTTGGCCTACCACTCCTCATCCTCCTGCTACCACCTGGGGATCAGTTTCTAAACAGAGGTGTTCAACTGAGAAGTCTCCACAAGGTTCAACACTCCCTCAGGCTGTAAGAGCTCTGAGCTACAGAAAGGTTTATTCCATTTGAATGTGTGAAAATACATTAGCAAGAAGTTTTTGTTAGACAAACATCCCACCCCAATGCTCCCCCACCCCCGTCTCTTAAGAGTATTTTGGTTAGGGATGACTAAGCTTTTGACCCTATGAACGTTGGGTGTGTGCTCAGCCTGCAGACTGGACACACCTGGTGTTAACTTCCCCTCTGAAGAGTGAAGCAGGAGTGGCACCTACTGTACACCTTGTCTGTTCCCTTCACATAGGCTAACCGAAGAGACGCACAGGATTCAGCAAAACAGGTGAAGTAAGTCTAAAAGATTGAGAAGCAACATACTACATTTAACCTAATTTTATTCATGCTTGCCTAGGGATGGGGAATAGATCATTCAATAAAAACATACAGTAAAAACGGGGGTGGGGAAGGCTTATCATGTACAATGTTTAAACTACAATAATGATGTACCTTAATTACTTCCATGCACACAAGTCTAACATTACAAGTTTTTAAAAAATAAACACAATTAAGACTTCTAGGAGCATTTTATAATAAATTCCTAATTTTTCTTTGTAGATAGATCAAGCACCTCCAAAATACAGATTCCTATACACAGTGAGTACTTTACTTAACGTACATGGAGAGCCTCAGGGCAAGCTGACGTTACCATCATCAGCTTGGCAGGCAACAAACCATAGTGCCAAATGGAAAAAAGGGCAGTTGCAAATAAACTTAAA
Organism: Ondatra zibethicus; assembly: GCA_004026605.1. Taxonomy (NCBI): domain Eukaryota; kingdom Metazoa; phylum Chordata; class Mammalia; order Rodentia; family Cricetidae; genus Ondatra; species Ondatra zibethicus. The sequence goes on from PVIU01002879.1 coordinate 110,206, forward strand.
ACTAAGTTAACTTTTATAATTAAATACAGAAAATATACTGATTTGCTAAAAATAAATAAGATGTGACGTATGTAACCCTTCACTATAAAGAATGAACACCAGGACATGTATAATGGTGAACGGGTCTCAATAGTTTACTACGGTAAACGCTGGCTAGATAGAGTGCATATGCCGTGGAGCACTATGGGTGGTTTATGTTTCGCCACATACTTTTGTTACCTTGAGGTAGATAACACATGTGTACCAAATTCGGCATTCGTTTTCAGTTGCTGCTGGTATCATGTGTCTTAAGAAATGTGTACAGTATGAAAAGCTTGAAAATACTAATGAATGAAAAACGTTTCAGGAAAAATAGATCTTTTCATGCAATTATGTACAGTCTCACTGTGTAAGTTTCAAGGCAAGGTTTTGTTTCCCGTAAAGCAGGTCACTGGTCTATGAGAATGTCTATTCACCCTAGCGCATCTTGTCTCTTCCTGCACTGCATTGTTTTGCTCTATTCTTTGTGTGTATGTGTGTGTGCAAATGACATGCCAGTTCAAATGAAAACTAACTCACATGTAGAAAAAGTCTGCATTTTACAAACTGAGAACTAAGAAAAAAATCCTTGCAAATTAATGACACCTTCTGATTCAAGTAAAAAAAATGACTTCAAACATTAGTGATAAAAAGACACAACACATTCCATGAAGAACAAAGAAATGTCTGCTGAGTGTTTAGTTCAGGTGTTTCAGGATGCTGCTGTATGTCTTGTGAGGGATCTGAGGGGACGATTTCATAGTGGAAGGTGTTAACGTGGCCTGGATGGACTTGAGTGGAGACCCCACTGGACTGTGGAACTGCGGGGTGCTTATGGACTCTAGCTGCTTGCTCAGGAGGATCTCCCCACTGCCGTTCAGAAGCCCTGCCTCACGTCCTCTCTCCCCACGCTTCCCTTCCTCGACTGGCTCAGTTTCTAGCATTTCTGAATCTTCCTTCCTGCTGAAGAACTTGTCCAAATAGCTGGTGTATGTGTTCTCCTTCTCCACGTGCTCATCCTTCCTGACCTCACAACAAAACTGACTGATGAGGAAGCACTCCTCCCCACTGCTCACAAACTGGCTGTCCCAAGAGGACTGATACAAGGCTTCCAACTGAGCCAAATTAGCCATTCCCTTCTCTTGCTTCTCTCGACTCACTGACTTGGATATCAAGCTTTTCAATTCTAGCTGGGACACTGAGCTGTTCAAGTCATTTAACTTGTCAATGACATCAGTAGGCTCACGCTGGGAACTGAGCTGTATAGTTCCTGCAATGAAGGAGTCAAAGTCAAAGCCCTGGCTCTTCTCCCTTTCCTTCTCAGCCAGCTGCTGGGATGCTTCCTCCAGAGCTATCTGTGCTTTGACCAATCCGTTCCTCTCACACTTTGACTTGCCTTTCTTATCAGATTTTTCTTTACTTTGCTCTTTCCAGTTGGAAAGATCTATAATAAGTTTGGGCTCATAGTAATGGTTAACTTCACTCTCCCTCCACACCAAGTTATCTAGATATGATGACGACCTTGTTTTGTAGTTACAGGTGTGGCTACACTCCAGATCACAGTACTTATTCTCATGGTGATCTGGGTACTGCCAGCAAGGCTCGGCAGAGTAGCTAGTGTCAAAAGCAGGATCCTCCAGATACTTCTCTCGGTCTCCATCCAAGTACTTTCGAGGATCAACTTGAACTTCTTCTTCATCGGTGACATCAGACAGAGCTCTTGGGTCAAGCTGAACCTCATCGATATCAAAGTTGTTATGAATAGGCCAGTCATGCTCTGAGAACTGACAGTCATGATACCTGAAGAAAACACAGGCATTACTCCATGTGGTGATTTCATTTTCAAATGCACAGTGTGTGCTCTGTGGAAGTTACTGAGTGCTTCTGTTTTGGCTTAGTTTTTAAGAGCAAGACCCACTATATAGCCAGGCTGACCTCACACTTGTACTCCCCAGTACTGGATTAGAGGTGGATGCTGCCATATCTAGCTCTGAATGTAAAAGTTGTGCAGGTCTCTCTGTGTGTGTGTGTGGGGGGGTAACACAAGAGAAAGTCAGAAGCACTCCCTCCCGCCAGAATCTATCGTTTCCATTTGGGAGCTGTGCTACTAATTAAAACACCAGAAGGCAGCATTTGGTGATTGCCAACAGGGTATCAAATTTCATAAGGAAGTTCAGGACTTCCATCTTAAGCAAGATGGGTTGCCACTTCTCACTCATCTCCTTTGCTTTCTACTCTATTCTCACCCATAGGTAATAATCTAGAAGGCTGGTACATCTGTAATTTAATTCTTCCAGTTTCACATAAACACTTTATGCCCCAAATCGGTACATCTAATTGTGAGCAGGTATTTTACCAGTCTTGTTTGCATTGGTAATAAGTTAGCTGAGTAATGGGGAAGGCCTCCTGAAATCTGCCACCATCTGTGTGTGTGCTGTTTCTGCTTGTTGACACAGCACAGCAGGGCACTACGCCACACCAAAAGGGAAGCAGACTGACACACCAACGGAGGTTGGAGAACGGGGAGGAGTCAAGAGATGTCAGAAAGTAGCTGGGTATATGAGAACTGTATTTAGGGGACAGAAAGTGACAGTCAGCAGACGGGCAAGTACACCAACATTGAAGAGGAGAAAACACGGTTTTAACTACTTCTGTTTCATCTGGCATGGGTCAAGACAGGGTATTTCCCTACAGCCAGGGTGGCATCTACCTCTCCAGCCTCCAGACAGATGTCACTAGGTTCAGCTTAACTATTTCTTTCCAAACACAGAAACATGAAAACTTAAATCTCACTTGTCATTCTTAGTCCTGGCTATATACCAAATCCCTAAAGACCTTGCCTCTACTGGGTTATTGCAGGCTACCACTCCACTCTTACAGGACTGCACAGCTACACATCTCCAGAAAGTCAGAAATATAGAAATACAAAGGAGGATGAGGAAAGGATGCTACCCATCCTGCTCACAGCTCGCAGCCCAGACAAGCTCTTTCACTGAACCTGTTCTAAGCTTTTATGTCATCTGGAAAAAAATTCAACTGTCACAGGTACAGGAATTGAAGACGCTCACTATTCCGACATTGAGTCACCTTACCAGGTAAGGTTGAGTCTTGAGATCCAGGAAACAGTGCATAATTTATCTCAGAGCTTTGAGTTTTATCCTCATGATGAAAAAACATTAGGTGTATAATTAAAATGGTTTTTTAAAAATTGAATGACTTAGCCAGACGGTGATGGAACACACCTTTAATCCCAGCACTCGAGAGGCAGAGACAGGCAGATCTCTGTGAGTTCGAGACCAGCCTGATCTACAAGAGTTAGTTTCAGGGCAGCCAGGGCTGTTATACAGAGAAACCCTTCTCAAAAGACAAGAAACAAACAAAAAAATTGAATGACTTTATAAAATTAGTTGTAAATCATTCAGATTTTCAAACAGCTTACAATTTTAATTAGCACGCTTTCATGACTGCTCTCACCAGGACCCGGTGCTGAATTCCACAGATGCTAGTTAGACACAGACTTAACACAAACCCCAAAGGCGTCAATTACAATGCTAAGACACATAAACATAAGCACGCAGCACAGAGCACATGGGGATGAGCTTACCTTTCCCAGTTATAAATGTGACTGTGCGTTTCATCCATAAGCAGAATATCGTCAACTTCATCTTCTATGTGGAAAGGATGGCTTGAAATTGGCTCATCCGTTGGGAAGGAGTAGATGCTCATGTAAGGATGGGAAAGTGCTTCCTCTGCTGTCAGCCGGTCCATGGGGCTGAACGTCAGAATCTGCTCCAGGAAATCCAGTGCTAAGGGAAAGAGGAAAGGTTTACAGCCTGTTCATCTGAAAAAAACAAACTGAAAAATGCTACTTTCATTTAATACGTGTTTAGGTAAACATGGTGGTGTACATTTTGGTGCTAGGGTAGGGCTTTTTCAAAACAGGGTTTCTCTGTGTAGCCCTGACTGTCTTAGAACTCACTTTGTAGACCAGGGTGGCCTTGAACTAAGAGATCGCCTGCCTCCCAAGTGCTGGGATGAAAGAGGTGCATCTCTGACTATCACGTGTGTATGTACGTAAGTGTACATCCTCAGCGTGATGCTAGGGGTCAAACAGAAGGCCTGAGCATGCTAGGCAAGTGATCTATCACTGAGCCAAACTCAGATTTAAGTATTTTTCCCTTTCCTCAAGAGAAGGTTATTTTATTACAGAGAACTACAAACGTGGAAGATTTTTGATCAAATATGTCACTCCACTGAGATGAGAAATGAATTATCTTAGTAGCTGATGTAGAAACTTCAAGACTGTACAAACTCTTACAACTAGCACTTCATGCTCCCAATAGTAATTCACAAATTCTTACATGTTTTGTTCATTTGGATTAATACGTGGGCAAACACTATTTTACTCTTTCTTCCTTGCCATGAAGATCTCTGCCTTCTTCCTGACCCAATCCTTCTCCTATCTAAATTTAGGCCAGGGAGCTGGCTCAGGGAGTAAAGATACTTGCTGCTAGCCTGACAACCCAGGTTTGATTCCTGCACTCTCATGGTGACAGCTGACAACCCACTCTTCTTGCAAGCTGTCCTGTGACTTCCACATGTGTACCTTTGCACACTCTCCTCTGACCCCCACATGTGTGCCTTTGCACACACACATTAAACTTTTTAAAGATTCAAGTGGTTGTTTGCTTTTATTTTAGAATATGGATGTCTGTGTGTGGCATGCATGCCTGATGCCCATGGAGGTCAGAAGAAAAGGTATCAGATCTCTTGGAAGTGAAGTTACAGACAGTTGTAACTCGTTATGTGGGTGCTGGAAATTGAACCTGGGTCCTCTGGGGAAACAGCCAGTGCTATTAACCACTAAGCCATCTCTACAGCTCCATAAAATTATTTTAATACAAAAAATGAGTCATATTCACAGAAATGCCTGATTAGTGTGTAACACAGAACTCTATTACAGCTAATTGAGAACCAGTCATTCGATATGCTTACCCACAGTTAAGTGGGAAGATTAAATTGGAAAACGGGTTTAGAAACAGGGGATGGGTTTTCCTAAACTTCTAGAAAGCAAAGAAATAGACTATAGTCCAAGGGCTAGGTCAAAAGAGGAATGCCAGAGTTAAAGGCCTGGGTCCACCTAGTCTTACAGACTCTGCGGAAAGAACACACACCTCAAGATGGAAACAGGTTCAAGCCTCCACACTCCAGAGACGTGACAGTTACTCTTAAGTCACATTACCTTACCTTCTCGACTAATTCCCGGAAGCAGCTGAGTTAGCGGTTTGTGTGGCTCAGTCATGTCGTTTCTAATGTAAACTGGAATCACACTGAGAAGCTCCTGACGATCTTCCTCATGCACAACAGGAATAGATTCTAAGATCAGTTGCATCTGTTCAAGTTCATGTGCACCTAAGTGAAATCCAGACACCAGAGTGTAAACGAATCACCCACAGTGCCCACTTTCCCGGCAATAACTACACACACAGATTCTCTTAGAATCTTCCCTTCAAAAAGTCAACACCTCTCTTGCACTGAGTCTGAGCTGTCCTTGATGACCTGCTTTTAGCATGAGGCTGAAATGACATAAGTGTGTAAGTTCTGAGGAAAATCACAAGGTAGTTCATGCTTATGGTCAGCTCATTTTTAAAATAAAGGTGTCTTACTATTCAATTAGTAAATAAAAAATTCTTCACCAAATGATTCAGGGACAACTGGACCATCCACAGGCAAAGTAATAAAATTAGACCCTGCCCTCACATCATACACACAATCAACCCAAAACAAATCCTGATTTAAATGTAAATAGCTAAAACTATAAAATGCTTCAAAGAAAACATGGAAGTAAATATTGTACAAAATGGCTTCTCAGTCAGATATGCTAACACAAAAGATGGATTGGTTGGCCTTCAGCAGAACTAATGTTCCGTGTTTCAAAAGACACTGTCATAAAAGGAAGAGACACTGCACGCAGCATGGGAGAAAAATAGAAATTATATCTGATAGACTTCATGTCCACAGTAGGTAAAGAATTCTTAAAAATGCAAATGACAACTCAAAGAAAAGCAAACAAATGATCTGGATATTCTACAAAAAAGATATTACAACGGCCAATAAGAGTCTGGGCACGGTGGCTCTCTAGCAGCCAAGAGGCTGAGGCAGGAGGACTGCCTCATGAGTTCAAGGCTAATGAGCTACGGTGTAAGACCCTATACTAACAAAAAGAGGTCAGTAGGCACCTTGAGATATCCTTTTTTCACACCCACCAGGATGACCACACTCAACAAAGACACAACCCTCTAAAGTGCTGGTGACGAAGTAAACAGAACTGTCTCATTCTCAGGTGACTGGGGAATGTACAACACACAGCTGCTTTAAAAACTGTCTGGTCTCCAAAAATTCAACCTAGATTACCATGTGCCACCTACCTGTCTTATGCCTAGGCATGGATGGATACCCAAGAGAACTGAACACATGCTCACATAAAAATCGGTACACAAGTGTTCATGGCAGCATTGTTCATAAGGGCCAAAAAGTAAAACTCAAACATTCACCAACTGATGAGTGGAAAAACAAGGCCCTATATTCATTCTTACAGGGAATAGCATCAGGCATATGCCAACACTGATATGTACAACATGAATGAACCTCAAACATTGCCATGAAAAAGCAACTTGTCACAGAGCCGGTACATGGTTTCATCCATGTGAAATGTCTAAACGGGCAATCCATAGAAAGAGAATAAGTGGGTGCAGGAGCTGGGGGAAGGGATAACTACGGTCAGAGGGTCATTTTCAGAAGGACGGAGATGCCCGAGAATCAGACATAACCCCATACATTTATGAGCACACCCAACTACACAATTTTCTGCAGTGTTCGATTTTGAACCAGAGGTTCTATGAATGCTAGGCAGATACTCTAAAATCAAGCCACATCTCCAGCTGAAACACACCCTTTAAGTGGGTGAACTGTATGGTATGTAAACTAGGTATGTTTTTCTTAAAACATATTGGCTTTTTCCTTGGTCTTTTAAGGGATAAGAGTTTCCACACTGTGAGGGCACTCCTACTGTCCAAAAGAAACCTAGAGAAAGGAACAACAGAAATCTGTACGATTTTCAACAGTAAACTTACCAGGAAACGACTAATTTAATTCAGATATGACTTACCACAGACCGCCAACCAAGAGTATGGATCCACAAAACACTGAAGTTTAGAAACAAGCCAGCACATAATAGAACACCAGAGTTCTAACTAGACGCTAGAGCAATTTAATGAATCTGTGAACACATTTTCTCATTTCTTAAGTAATACAAACACTGTTTTATCTTTGCATTTGAATATTCCAGACTATATTAAGTTCTTTGAAATCTTACAGAACCTTGCCTTAGGGATAAATGCAAAATGACTTCTGGTCCACTTTTCACCACATAATACTGACCTGCAAAGAGGGTTTTACCAGTCAGCATTTCAGCAAAGATGCAGCCTGCAGCCCACATGTCAATGGCTTTAGTATAATTATTAGGAGAAAGTAAAAGTCGTGGAGATCTGTACCATTTGGTAACCAATCCTTCAGAAAGATGACCCTGGAAAAGAAACACCAAACAGACTTCAATTTCCCTTACTTTAGGGGTGGGGGGGGATATTTATCCTCCAAAAGAGCCATAAAATCAATTACTGTTGATTTCTAAGCCCATTTTCAAAGCTCTTACCATCTAGAGGCCACAACATTCCCTTAGAGATGGATATGCCACCCCTCTGATGACTGTCACAAAACATGCAGAACAAAATACACCATAAGGCCTTGATGCCAACTCTAGGCCAAGTTCAACTTGTTTCAGAAGAGAAACAAGTTTTCAATCCAAGTTTTAACATAATTAAGGAGCAGGCATGCTTTGGATCAGAAGGAAAGGTGGGGAGAGAGCTGCAGCTCCTTCCTCACCATCACACCCGACTCCTAACCAATGTCCACACGACCTTGCTCCACCCTCAGAACAACACAGAGACACTCACTGTACTGGGTGGATATTGTTTTGCAGGTCAGGGCATTGAACAGATCATGGGTCTGCTTAAGGACACACCTACGTGAGTCCAGGGACGCCAAGTAAAGGTCTGGGTGTGTCTCCTTCCAGTGTTCAGCGGGGACTCGACCTCTATGTTAAAAGTTGATTATTAATCTATGTGGGTGAGGGAGAGGGGGGAAGCCAGCAACCACACACCACAATGCAGTGTTGAGATTGAGAGGTAAGAGAACAGCTTGGAAGAATCCATTCTCTTCTACAGTGTAGGTTCCAGGGACTGAACTAAGTTATCAGGCTTGCTGTAAAGAACCTTTTTGCTGAGAAATTTCACCGCCTCCCCTTTTTACTAATAGAGTGAAGATAAACAGTTAAGACAACACACATGGATGAAGATTTGTTCCAGACGTGGGCTATGGAATGACAAGTAATAGGACTTGCTCTCAGGGGTTCTTTGTCACCAAATCAGTTCTACTTTTTACTTTATTGAGACAAAGTTTCACTGTGTAGCCCTAGTTGGCCTGGAACTCGATGTGTAGGCCAGAGTGGCCTTGACTTACACGAATTTACCTGCCAAAGTTTCACTGTGTAGCCCTAGTTGGCCTGGAACTCGATGTGCAGGCCAGAGTGGCCTTGACTTACACGAATTTACCTGTCTCTGCTTCCTGAGCACTGGGATTAAAGGTATACACAACCATTCCCAGCTCACTTTTATACTTTTTTCACTTTTATATTTTAAATATTAAGATTCTACCTGAGATTTCAATTTAAAATCAAAAGGCCTGAGTTCTCCTTGGAAGACACTATTAAGTTATGTGAAAAAAGTTGTTTATAAAGGGAAGCTGCTATAAATATATAAATATTATACTTTGAGATAACTAAATAAGAACTTCAATTACAATAAATAACTCTATATGGCAGCACATACTTGGAATCCCAGTATTTAGGAGGCTGCAGATAGTGAGTTTGAGGTTAGCCTAGACTATACACAACAGTCCAAGGCAGCCTGATTAAATAGCAAGACCCAGTCTCAAAAAAAAAAAAAAAAAGCAAGGCTGTGGAGGCACACCCTTTTAGTTCCAGCACTCAGGAGGCAAAGATAGGTGGAACTCTGTGAGTTTGAGGCTAGCCTTGTCTTACAGAGCTAGTTCCAGGTCAGCCAAAACTACACAAAGAAACCCTGTCTCAAAAACCAAACAAACAAAGTCATACACTTCAGAACTTCACTACTAACACACAGCCATGCACTTTGAGAAAGTTATACGTAACTAGGATTCCACTTGACCTTCGGTTCAAACCCTGGAAATTATGAATGAAAGCAGAAAAAGACACACCAGCTGACAGGTTGGGTGGAGACAGCTTTCCACGTACCTTATGGGAATAATGAGGATCCATGATCCGTGCCAGACCAAAGTCACCTATCTTCAGCACCAAGTCTTCAGTGTTAATGAAAAGATTAGCTGGCTTGAGATCTCTGTGCAGTACGTTTGCAGAATGGATATACTTGAGCCCGCGTAGCAGCTGATACATGAAAAGCCTGGCGTGCTCTTCCAGTAAAGGGCCCTGCTCTAGCACGTTCGCCAAGTCTGTCTCCATGTACTCCTGAACAATGTAGACGCTATTCAGCTCCGTGAGAGAGCCCACATCGTCTGTTAACTGGCTTCCACTGGGACCAAGAATTTCAAACACTTTCACAATGTTATCATGGTCAAGTCTTCTAATAATTTTGATTTCACGGAGAGCATGTTTGACGCTCTGGGGATCGGTGAGGACAATTTTCTTGATGGCTACTCTTTTGTCACAGTCATTGTCGACAGCGGAAAAAACCAAGCCATTGCCTCCACAGCCCAACGGTTTTAAGTCCATGTACCTAGAGCCCAGATCAAAACCATGAATGTTCATAAGACTTTCAAATTTCTCTGCCATTTTGAAACCCTTACAATCGCCTTTTCCTTTCAAATTGTTGAACTTGTGTAAACAAGGAAGAAAACTGGCATCAAAAGGAAAGATCTCTCAAAAAGGGAGAAAAACAATTCCGTTTCCACAGCACGATGGTTTCTTGATGTTCATTGCAGACGGACGCCAACCAGGCCCGCTGAGTTCCCCTCAGACTTAAAGCTCAAAAATCTCTATTCATACTGAGAATTAAAAAGATTGCAGTGCTCATAGTTCAAGGAAGGGCAGCAACTCTGCAGACATTTAAAGAAACACTCAAGAAACTCAAACGGAATGAAATGACATACTATGCACTCAGATAAACTATGCTAACTGACTTAACATGGGACAAAACTGTGAATAAATATGCACCCGGCAGGCCTCCGTGGACATCCTCTCACAGTGCAGATACATTCAGTGTTGGACTGGTCCTGAGCAGCATCCTAAGGCGCTGGGAAGCACTAGTTCCCTTTGCTTGCTCTCTTCCTTTGTTGCTGTATTTCAACAGGAAGCCCTGGTGATGTTGGCTGACAGGTATCTTTTGTTAGTGATCAGGTGGCTCCAGCTCACCACAATCACAATCAAAGCTACCGTCCATCTTACTCTGCTACAACCTGGGATGAAAAGAAGAGGAGGAGAAAAATTACCACTAGAGGAAACACTTCGTATCTGTGCAATGGCATGGCAGTGAGGCACTTAGCAGGGAAGGACTATAGCCTATAATCTGGGGAGCCTGAGGTAAGAAGATTGTTTGGGAGTTCCAGGACAGCCTGGGCCAGAGTACCTCCGTCTCTGCTTGTCTCTCTATCCATTCATCACACACTTAGCCAAGACCTCACAGCATTGAATTCTCTGGAACAGGCTCATCAGGTTGGCATTTCAGTGAGCAAGGGGTTTGATGTGCAAACATTGAGACCTAGGTTCAAATCCTCAGGCCCATGTAAAAAACTTGTAGCCCAGCATTGTGTGCAGAAGTCGGGAGGGCCACTGGACCCTGTTTCAGGGGTAAAAGTCAAAGAATGATAGAGCAGGATACCAGACATCCTCTTCTAGCCTCTGAATGTACACAAGCATCTGTTTACACACATAGGTATACAAATACACCATATACACATACAACACATGAAATGCCAACCAGTATGGGAAACTTCATAATATTTTTATAGAACTTTTTACAAGTAAAATTCATTTGAAAGGGAAGATTTTGGCAGCACTTTTCTCAGCTGGAGCACTGTATTATTATCTGACAGCATCCAGTAAGCAAAGTCCAGCAGCACAGGATGAACTTGCAGAACACGTCTTAAGCTGGTGAAAGAGTGAGTATAGGCAGCTCACTCAGGAGACCGACACCACTGACTGCCAGAGAAATCCAACTATCTTAACATTTCCAACTAGAAGAACTTTGGGGGTGGGGTCGCCTGAATGCACATATGTGTATGCCAGCATGACCATCTTTTACAAGAACGCTGAGGAGTGCCAGTTCCTCGTGCTTGATGGCAGGCTCTTTACTCACAGCCATCTCCACAGGCCCTAGAAAAACACTTTAATATTCAATTAACATCAAGTTTGAGGAGAAATGCAAAAAAGAAAAAACAACAGACTATTGATACAGTACTGGTGGAAGTTTAAACTAGTAAAATCAAGCAAGCAGGGCATGGCTTGTAAGACAGAGGCAGATGGATCTCTTCTGAGTTCAAAGTCAGTCTCATTAAAATAGCAAGTTCAGTCCAGCCAGGGCTACAAAGTGTTAAGACTGTCTCAGAAAATAAATAAATACAACAGTAAAAGAACTTTAAGAGATGGCTCAGAGGTTAAGAGCACTGACTGTTTTTCCTGAGGTCCTGAGTTCAATACCCAGCAACCACATGGTGGCTCACAACCTTCTGTAATGAGATCTAGTGCCCTCTTCTGATGAGAAGGGATATATACAGACAGAACACTGTATACATAATAAATAAAAGTCTTTAAAAAAAAAAAGAAGAACTTAAAGGTAATGTGGCAGAAACACATGAAGGAGGGAATGAACGAGTAACATGTCCTTGGCCCCAACTATTTTTCCTTCAGGTAAGTTCCTAAAGAAATACTTGCTAATAAACATACAAATGCTTTCTTTTTTATGTTGTTTTTTTTTGTTCATTTGTGTTTTGGGGGGCAATGCCCCATTCTATAGAAACTGGGTATTCTGTTCTAACTCTGGTCTGACTGTACCACAAAGGACTATCTTTGCCATGCGTACACACTTGCAAGCAACGCTGCAGCTTCTCAGGGTAAAGTGCCCCTCCACCCCACCCCAGCCTGTCCACAGTGACAGCCTCTGAAAGATGGCTTCTCCAGAGTCAAGTGAGCAGTCTGAGCTAACTGGAACTCCGCCAGTTGCTTTAGGAAGGGACAGGTTGAGCGGTACTCTGTACCCTAAGCCTGGCACAATGGTGCTGGCATCAAATTCACTCTTGTCTGTGATCATGCCTCAGACTCTCTAGTTACTGAGTTCTCAGAGCACAGAAGGCCACAGCTTAGCTACCTGCTCATAGGCATTACTGACAAAGCCCTTGCTCCTCAGGTAGAGTGGCCTACAGGTGTCCTTTCAGGATCTGGACCTCAAGGAGGCCAGTGGTGCAACCCAATATTGGGTAAATCATCTCAGGAAGCTAAAAAAAGACTTAGCATAACAGGCTGTTTCATACAGTAACTACTCGGCTATCCTTCATCCCAACTCTGTCTTCTGGTCAAGACTTCAGAGGAGACAGGGATCCCAGCACTTGGGAGGCAGAGGCAGGCGGATTTCAGTGAGTTAGAAGCTGGTCTGGTCTATCAAGCAAGTTCCAGGACAGCCAGGACTGTTACACTGAAAAACCCTGTCTTGAAAAACTTAAAAAAAATAAGTAAATAAGTCTCATTATGTAGCTCTGTTGTCCTGAACTCACTAGGTAGACCAGGCTGGCTTTGAACTCACTCAGTGCTGGGATTAAAGTTCTGTACTGCCACACTTGGTTAAAGACTTTGTTTCTGAGATGCTACATTGACCTAAGATTAAAGAAACATTGGAACAAATACAGGACCATGAAACATTTGAGCAACTATTCTTCAGATACCTAAGGATTGCCGTCAAATTTCTGTGGCGGTCAGGACAGGTCAGATAGCCCCCAAAATTTGGCGACTTAAGTCACAACAGAGTTGCTATCTAAGTTGTTATGAAGACACTACCTTTACCATTGATACTCAGTGTACCAAAGGATCTATGTGAGCATCTACATCCCTCTCATCCCCAAGACGCATTTACCAACTGATTACAGACCTAGGCAGGTCACACAGTCTCACAGACACACCCACAGGAACTGAGGAAGTGCTATCCTAACCAGGACCCAGAAAACAGAGAACCACGATGTTAACAGCTCTAAGAGTCTGCATCTGTTCTTTTTCATCAGGCAGAGTCCTGAATGCTCACTGTGTGCCAGCACTGTCTTCAGGCATTAAGGCGTAATGGAAACAAGAGAAACAACCTGTTTCCAGTCCTGACTCAGAGAAGCCCTGAGTCTGAGCACTTCCTCCTGCTCACTGTTTCCTACTTCCTTTCTCCTCTCTTCCAGCATTCTCACTTTCCCCAGGGTGATCCTTCAGATCCTCTGCTCTCCCTCTGCTACGACACCATGGTGGCTGGCTGCTTTAAATCAACTAAGCAGCTTACTAGCATTTTCTGAGCACAGAGTCTGGCAGTTACTAGGTGCCCTGTAAACTGTACTGAATGAATAAACAGCATACCCAATACACCTATTTTTCCAGAACCAGACTAGCCTGGTCACTGGAGAGCATCTGTGAAGATGCCACTCCAGCCTTTCTCCTTCCAGGCACTCCCTCCCTACAGCAAACAGCAGCTAGTAGGGGGGAAGGGAGAAAAGCAACCTGTTTCAAGCCCTGGGAGGGCCAAAACAAGAGCACTCAGCTGTGTTACACTCCCCCCTTTCCTGTGTGGAGGTGAAAGGACAGACTGTCAGGGAACTGTGCTCTGGGGAACCACAGAAGCAGCCTCTGTGAAGGCAGCACCAGAGCACGTGTCAGTCAGACTTTCTCTACCCACAGTGATCTAGCAGGGTTTAGGGCAACTAGGCCATACTCTACAAACTATAGGTGAGACTAACCACCGCTGGCCTGCAGCTAAGCCTGACCAGGGACAGGAGTTTACAAAACTTATCTAGAATCAGTGGCTGACTCACAAGCTAGTACTCCCAGCTACTCAGGTGGCTGAGGCAGGAGGCTCAGTAGTTCAAGATCAGTTTGAGCAAGGAAACCTGTCTCAAAACATCTGAAAAAGGACTGGAAGTATGGGTCTGTAGTAGAACCCTTGCCAAGCACTCAAGAAGTCCTAAAGTTGATTCCCATCCCTCACCTCAGTTCTGGAGGGGAGGGAATCTAACATGTTTTTCTCACCTCCAGTCACCATGCACAAATATGGGGTATATACATATTCAGGCAAAACACTCATATACATAAATCTCTAAAAATAAATTTATTAAAATGTCAAGCCTTGGACTGGAGAGATGGCTCAGAGGTTAAGAGCACTGACTGCTCTTCCAGAGGTCCTGAGTTCAACTCCCAGCATCCACATGGTGGTGCAGATCCATCTGTAATGAAATCTGGCGCCCTCTTCTGGCAGGCATGCATGCAGGCAGAACACCGTATACATAATAAATAAATAAATAAATCTTTAAAAAAAAAAAAAAAGTCAGGCCTTGCCAGGTGGTGGTAACACACACCTTTAATTCCAGCACTCAGGAGGCAGACAGGCAGAGCTCTGTGAGTTTGAGGCCCGCTTGGTCTACAGAGCGAGTTCCAGGACAGAACAGCCAGAGCTACATAGAGAAAGAAAGCCTGACTAGGGGAAGAAAAAAAAAAGCAGAGACCATGGAATTTTTCACTGACAGGATTAAGGAGAACTCAGACTCTAAGGAACGGTTTCACGGCTGCATGGGAACTCATTAGAGGCCATCCTCACATCCCACTCACCAGCCCTTTTCGATTGGTCTTCAGTGAGTACAAAAGACTGGAGGCAAATCAAGGGTAGTGTCACACACCTTTAATCCCAGCTCTCAGGGAGGCACAGAAAGAATGATGGTTGCAAGTTTGAGGCCACCAGGTTTTCATATGGAGACCGTTTCCAAAATAAAAGGCTAGAAAACCCAGCATTCCCAAAGCATCTGTCCTCTGAAAGTGGGGTCGAGACAGAAGGCGGAGATAACTGCCCCTGCAGCACTCGGGCACCTGCAGAATAACAGGTTCATATTCTCCCAAGGCCGAGCCAAGGGAACAGAGGTCACACTGGGAAGCAAGAGGAAGCTCCTGCAGGCAGCAATGGAGCCAGAAGTCAGGCTGGAAGCAGAAAACTCCAAGGTCTGGGAAACTAATGGAACTTCAGAAATACAGGTCAGAACATCTTCAAAATCAACTAAAACTAAACCATCAACTCACAAATGAATTCACACCAAACCAGTCTGTCTGTCTTTGTCTCTCTCTCTCTCTCCCTCCCTCTCTCTCTCTCTCTCTCACACACACACACACACACACACACACACACACACACACACACACACACACACACACACACGAACAGCTTTTAAAGCCAATAAGGAGAAAGAAACGAAGCATGTACCAGGGAAGAAAAGGAAGACTGAGGTCATCACTAGGAAGGAACATCAGCGGCCTGGAAGAAAGGCAGAAAAATGAGGCTGTCACCAGAGAAGAATGTGAAAGACTGTATAGCGCACACTACATTCCACATTCCACGATATGCTGCCCCACAGGGTAGCCATAGCCACAGATGGTGACTGAGTAACTGAAATGACTCCACCGAGGAATTCATTCATTCATTCATTTTTCTGGTACTAGGGATTAAACTCTGAGCCTGGTGCATGCTAGGCAAGCATTTTATCACAGAGCTACACCCCATCTCCATCAATTAAAGGGGAATGCCTTTACACCCAGCACTGGGGAGCCAGAAACAGATGGGATCTCTACATAGTGACTTTCAGAACATTAAGTGCTAAAGAGACCTTGTATCAAAAATAACAAAACAGTCGTTTTTTTGGCTATAGGTACAGCTCAAAGATAAATTGCTTACCATGCACAAGGCCTTGGGTTCAACTTCTATAACCAAAATAAAATAAATTATTAAAATACCTAAATGTGGCTAGTGGCTACCATATTGGGACAATTCTACAGCACACTGGCATATTTAAAAAAAAAAAAAAACTTGGGCTGGAGAGATGGCTCAGAGGTTAAGAGCATTGCCTGCTCTTCCAAAGGTCCCGAGTTCAATTCCCAGCAACCACATGGTGGCTCACAACCATCTTTAATGGGGTCTGGTGCCCTCTTCTGGCCTGCAGGCATACACACAGACAGAATATTGTATACATAATTAAAAAAAACACCTTCTAACATTCAAAAAGGTGAAACTCATGATGCAGATAAAAAGCCTTAGGAACCTGAGAAGGAATCAAGAACATAGGGGCAGGAATGGGGGGAGGGGTGATAGACAGACCAGGCAGAGCATGCATTAAGCCTGGTGAGCACCAAAACTCAGGGTCACATACAGAAGAACACAGGAGCCAAGCAGAAGGAAGGAACATAACTCATAATTTATTTGCATCTATTACGTGCCAGGCATTTTCTAAGTGACAAATAGCTCATCTTACAAAGAGCCCAGATGCTCCCAAAGTTGAGGTGATCTCATTAGGTCACATGGACAGTAAAGACGGGATCTGGGCACATCAGTCTGATTCTGGAGTCACAATCTTCCCATTACATACGGTTGGTGTGACTTTTGCAGAGCAATGACCAAAATTCCCCAGAACAAGCTAAAAGGAGGAACTATTTATTTTGACTCAATTTTAAAATGTCATTCCAAGATGGCGTGCAAAACAAGGCAGAGCAGGGGGCACATGGAGACTGAGTATAGTCTGGGGCCAGGTCAGGGTATAACACCAAGGCCAAGCCCCTAATGACCTACTTCAAAGGTGCCACCTCCTACTTTTAAACAGCTCCCCAAAATGCCATCAAATTACAAGTCCATAAAGGGATTAAAGCCACTGATCAAACCAGAACCATCATGGACATAAGAGTGGCTTCCTAGGCATCTCCTAATCTAATTAAATTGACAAGACAGACTACAACATCTGAAGAGAGCTTCCGAACTCTCCATTTCTACACCTGGAAATAAGTACTCAGCAAGTTCTCCTGGTAGTTACCGCCAGACCAGCAAACCTGGAGGGACTAGGCCAACACTGGATATAAAGTAACTCAGAAGACTTAATTCCTTTGTATTATTTTTGATCCAACTGAAAGAAACAGGAAGAAATGTGCATGCATTCTTGCAATTTAGATTAGCTTTATTGAACAGGAAATTGGCACCACTGTCTAACAGTCAATAAAAGAATATCCAAGCATAAAGTAAGTTAGTAAAAAACCTACCATCTCTTCAATTTGTACATAAAGAGGGAAGAATTATCAAATTGAGACTCATTAAGTTGAGGATTAGATAATTTCAAATTTAGTAAAAACAACGACAACAACAACAACAAAAACCCCACATTAGGCTAGGAGTATAGCTCAGTTGGTAGACTGTGTGCCTAACATACAGGAGGCCCACGCCTCCATCTCCAGCAACACAGAAACCAAGTGTAGAGATGCATGCACATCTGTAGATCTAGGCCAGCCTTGGAGGCCACCTGGGTTACTACCTAAGGCCCTGTCACAAAATTCAAAACAGAAAGCTAGAAGTGATTTCACACACCCCTAATCCCAGAAGAGGCAGGTGGATCTCTGAGAGTTCAAGGCCAACCTGGCCTACAGATCGAGTTCCAGGATAACCAAGGCTACACAGAGAAACCCTGTTTCAAAAATCAAATAAATAAATAAATGAATAAATAACAGATTAAATTCAATTTCTCAGGGGGCATGGGCATCGGTCACTTGTGAAATACTTAATCATCATCACTCTGGCTCGCTGAGACCTCACTGGTCAGCACAAAACAGAGCACCCCCTCATCACACAAGCTCTACCCAACAGTGATTACAGTCTCAACTTTACATTCACATTTCTCAGGAGGGCCAGGGGAAAACAACTCACAAGACCTCGGTTTTCCAAACCAGTTGCTAACCAGCTGAGGGCCACTCCAGTCTCTAGCAGTCAAATGGATGTGCATTCAAATCACAATATTGTTAATGTGTGTAGCTTCTAATTCACTGGGTCCCGATGAGCCAAGGGTCAGAACCTTTAACCAGCTCCCAAGTATTATGGCCTTAGATCATACTGGGCCTCAGTTTACTTAACATTTACTCAGTCAAATGATGTAGCTGGAGCAGAATGTCCATGCCACTCTTTCAAACACTCACATGCATTTTTATGGTTGCAGAAGCAGATTTCCTTGAAGTAAATGTTAAGGTTCTTACATCTTAAAGCATTTTTATTTATTCCTTTTGTGTATAAGACCTGTGCATCTGAACGCAATTGCTGCAACATGCATGTAGAGGTCAGAGGACAACTCTCCATCAGTCCTCTCACTGCACAGGAATTGCTGAGCTCCATCTCAGGTCAACAGGCTCGAGCAGCAAGCGCTGAACCTGCAGAGCCCTCTCACCAGAGCAACATTCTAACAATTCTTTTGCCTTGCCTTATCTTTTCATTTTTGGAGACAGGCTTTCTCTGTGCAGCATTGGCTATCCTGGAACTCGCTCTGTAGACCAGGCTGGCCTCAAACTCACAGAGATCTGCCTGCCACTGCCTCCTGGGTGCCAGGATTAAAGGCAGTCGTGCACCACCACTTAAAAACAAAACACAGGGCTGGAGAGATGGCTCAGCGGTTAAGAACATTGCCTGCTCTTCCAAAGGTCCTGAGTTCAATTCCCAGCAACCACATGGTGGCTCACAGCCATCTGTAATGAGGTCTGGTGCCCTCTTCTGGCCTTCAGGGATACACACAGACAATATTGTATACATAATAAATAAATAAATATTTTTTTTAAAAAAAAAAAACCAAAACACACACACACAGCACAAACAACAAACTTTAGCAGCCGGGAATGGTGTCACACGCTTGTAATTTCATGAGGTTAGGCAGAAGGATTAAGACATTTGTGGCAAGCCTGGGCTATACGGGGAGCCGTCTCAGCAAAACAAAACTGGGAGGGGTGCCTTTCAGGAGGTCATACTACATTTTCCAAACACAATTCACAGAGAGAAATTCATGGTGCCACAGGCACCTTACCGGCATCAGCTCATAGGAGTAGCTCCCTGGCAAGAAGCAATGGGGTATAGTAACGTCATTTTTATGTTTGTAAAGTCTGAATACTAAGCAATAAAACTGACCAAGACCTTGATACTGCAGGCAGGTTATAGTGTAAGTGTCCACAAGACAGCCTGCTGGAGCCAGCAGAGGGCTGCCAACAACAAAGTGACTGTAGAGGCAGCTTCCTGGTTCCACGGGAGCCCTGAAGTAACACAGGCTCACAGGAGCAATGCAAATACGGAACTAGAGAGCAGTGGTGAGAACTCCCCAACTCACAAAGCAACACCTTAGAAAGCTTGTTTTTAATTCCTGAATTCTGTCCAACCATTAATAACCTGCATTTAAAAGGCCCACACGCTCAACTTCTAAGGAATGTGATGCTCTGAAAATCCCAATCCTTTTACATTTGTATTTTTGTTTCCTTTAGTAGACATTAAGTATGAATAAATCTTTCATACAATTTCAAAATGTCTCCAAAGATTTAATTCAAATCCACAACACAACTTACTGCACAGTAAACTTCCCAAATAACTTTCAGAAAATGAACATTATAGAGAAGCAAACGAATGGGCGAGGAGATTTTTATTTATTTATTTCTTCACTTAGGAAACAATGTCTTCAATCTGTCTTGTTTTCCCTCAAAAATTTTTTTAGGCAGGTCTCACTATATGGCTCTGTCTGGGCTGGAACCCTCCATGTAAACTGGATTCTGTCCCAAACTCACAGTCCTGCTGGGTTCTGCCTGAGGAGACTTTAAATGTGATCACAACCCCCCCATACACACACCTGCTTCAATCTTATTTTAAGCCAGTTTGTTAAACGCTGGCCATGAAATATGTCCAAATGTCTATTTTATCACCAAGATTCAGCTTAGTCCTAAATTTGGAACTATTCACTCAGTTTATCTCTTTAAGTGCTTCTAACAATGCTGGTTTCAACTTGTCTTTAGTAAAATAGAAGATTCCCGGGGCTGGAGTGATGGCTCAGCACGTACAAGCACTGGCTACTCTTCCAGAGGACCCAGGTTTGATTCCTTGCACCCATATAGCAGCTCACAGCCCTCTGAAATTCCAATGCCAGGAGATTCAGTGCCTTCGTCTGGCTTCTGAGAGCAAATGATTATTGATACTCAAGCAAGCAAAACGACAAATAATAATAATAAAAACTTTAAAATACAGAAAATGCACAAATATAACAAGAAAGCACTGTGAGTGTTTAACAGCTCCTACTAAACTCTGGTGGTATTTGTACAACACTCAAACCAGTACCTTCTAGATACAATAAAGATAACTTTTACATAATCAATGAAAACCAGTCAATTTCCATCAAGACTATAATGTACTGTCTGTCCTTTATAATAACTTGCTAACAAATCTCTCTCAATAGTAGTCAAAGGCCTGTTGGTATCAAACATTTAATTTCAGCAACTAGCCAGCTAAATGTTATACAATTGTACCAGCAGGGTACTGGATATCCTTTTAAAAGGCAACTTAGGAAGCCATTACTTTTTTCTTGAGGAGGGGGCTATTCTTCAGAGAAAAGAAAACTATGCCATGGGCAGTAACACTTTAGCCTCTCATTTTTAAAGAAAGCAAGCAAGCCACGTAGTAGCGGCAGTGGGCAGGGTGAGTCATCAGCCAGCTCGAAACTAGCAACAGCTCTTCTGAGCCTCCTCCCACCCGACCCCCAGCCCCTGCACAAGGTACCCTGAGTCAGCAAGCCTTACTAGATGGTCAGTTAGGAATTCTCACGATGCCTACTTGAACTTATGTAAAATGCTGCAGCGTTTTTTAGCGCTCGCACTAGTCTTTAAAACGGTTGCCTTTTCTATTGCAAAATTAAACGTTCTTCGAGTCAGTCTTCTCCGGATTCCTTTTTAATCGCAGAAAGTGGGCAGGCTACTTTTAATCCTTTTCTGCAAATGACTAAATTCCAAAATAGCCTCACATAGAAAACTGATTTTAAACAGTTTTTTTTTTTCATTTCCAAGGTCTTTTTTTTTTCCTGAACAGTAATACTGAAGTGAGAGAATAGTCTGCTCAAATCTGGCAAGCTTCGGAGATGACAATTAAGCAAGGCTTATGATGTAACTTGATTAATACAACATATATGTTCAAGCACCTTACAAACAGGTTTTTACCTACAAGCTAAAGATATTTTTCTTCCACCCAACCCAAAATTATTTCCAAACACCAAAACCTGTCGTTTCTAAGAAAACTCTAAAGCTGAGGATAATGGTGCCCACGTGTTAAGCCCAGCAGGAAGCTGAGGCAGGAGAATGTTTCTCAAAGCCTAGCTGGGACTAGGCGAGACCGGCTCAACAAACAAACAACAAAACCCCTTTGGGGGCCGGGCCCTATTTAGACCCTACATTCTTCTCTACTCAAATCATTCTTTCCAACTCAGTTCTCCAACGTTAAAGAGACAGAACGAGAAAAACCAGAATTTTACCAAAATAAACATGCTAGAATAACCATCAATTAGGAAATTATTCTGAAGCTGGCTACTCTTCGTTTGATGGCCTGTGAATGTTTTTTCCCCTGACAATCATCTGTAGCCATAAAAAGTTAATACTGAGACTGACTCTTCGCAACGAACATGGGCTGTTCAAATGCAGTATGGAGACCTCCTAACTCCCCCTTACCAGGTCCCTTCGCTCGATCCTTCCATACTTTCAAACCGCAAAAAGGTAAAACATGGAAGCAATCTAAAGGAGCCTGCAGCTCGCAGCTCGCCCAGGCACCTGAGCCGGAGAGCCCACGCCAGGCAGGAACAAAAGGCGGCCGAAAGCCCACCGCTCCACACAACTCCCAAGTCGGATTAAAACAAGCTCCAAGTGAGGAGGCCTGTAACCGGTAACGTACGTTTTCATCGGGGTTGTTTTTCCGGATCACACCTTAACGTCCGGAAAGGTGTCAGGAGCCCTGGCTCAGGCCGGTCGCCGGCACCTCGTGGACCGCCAGACACAAACTTGGGCGAACTTAGGGGCTGGAGCAGAGAGCTACGCAACGTGCTCGGAGACTTTGCCCGGCCTGAGTCAGCTGAGGCCGAGTCACCCGGGCGGGCCGGGGGAGGAGACAGGAGAGCGTTAGGGAGGCAGCGAGCCAGGAAGGCAAGCCTCCACTACCTCAAGCGCTCCTGGACCACCGCCCTGGCCTGAGCTCTGGCGGGGACTCGAACCCGCGGAGCCGACGCGGGCGGCGGGGACTCGAACCCGCACAACACAGCCCGGCGCGGGCGGCGGGGCCGGCCTGCTAAAGCCCGCGGCCGGCTGCCCGGCGAGGGGCGTGCCGGGTGGGAGGGGCGCTCCAGCCGCGACGCCAGCCCCACGCGGGGACCCGGCCCTCGGAGCTGACCGCGCCGCCCGGGCCGAGCGGGCACACGGAACAAAAGCGCCTTTGTTGAGCGGCGGCCGCCCGGAGGGTCACACACAATGGACGCGGGAGCCGGCGCCGCCGCCGGGCCCTCCGCCGTTCCCTCCCGCGCCGGCCCGCACACGGACACACACACAGACACACTCACGGGACTCCTCCGACTCATCGAGAGTGTGCGGGGTCCGCGGACAGCCCCCAGGGTCGGCTCAGGTCTCCGGCTGTGCTGGCGGCAGCGGCGTCTCCGAGGCTCTCGCTTTGCCGCAGTCGCCGCCATGTAACCCCGACCCGCGAGAGAGGGCGCGGAGAGAGGCGGGGCCTCGCGGAGGCACGCCCCTTCACGTCACAGGCTCACTCCACGGCGGCCCCGCCCCCGCCGGCCGGGAGTCGCACGCGCTGGAATTTCCAACGCCCGTGACTACGCGCGCCGCGGGGGCGGCGGGAGCTGCACGCGGCCTGCTGGCGGGTATGCCCCGGCCTCAGCTGAACCACAGCCCGGGGGGGGGGGGTCGCACCAAGTGTCCTGGCAGGGTGAGCTGTGAACGGCAGCCGGGCCGCCTGGCTGTCGGGAGGAAGAGGCCGAGAGCAAACAAGCTAGGCCTGGTGCTGAGCAGATCACCTCTGGGTGATGTAGGGAGGTTCCTGAGATCGGTCCCCTGAGGCCTCGCCGGTGCTTCCAGAAGCATCCGCTGTAGCCCAGGAGGTGAATAGGTGACGGGTCGTGAGAGAAGTGTGAGCAAAGACCCAGGCAGGAGAGTGGCTGGCTTGTTGAGGGAGCTGGGATCAGGCGTGTTAACAGTAGGTAGTGAGAGAGGTGGATCGCTGTCCTTCCAGTGCTTAGGTGAAATTTTAGAGATTAAAGAACACAGGGCTTGCCTGGAAGTTATGGCACATGCAAGAGTTTTTCTGAGTTCGAGACCAGCCTACATAGTGAGTGCCAGGACAGCCTGGGCTACAGAATAGACCTTGCCTTAACGGACAAAAAAGTAGGGGGAGTGGGGAGCTTGATGGTGTACTGCTGTGATGGAGACAAGAAGGGTCAGGAGATGCAGGTAATCCTTGGCTGCATATTGAGTTCAAAGCCCGGATTACATGAGTCACTGTGTCACAAAAAGAGGCCAGGTGGTGGTGGCGCCTGCCTTTAATGCCAGCACTCCGGGATCTCTGTGAGTTCGAGGACAGCATGGTCTCAGACCAAGTTCCAGAACAGTCAGGACTGTTATATAGAAAAATCTTGTCGCGAGAAACCAAAAGAACACACACACACAAAAAAAAAAACTAAAAACGAACAAGAAATGAAGAGATTTGGTCAGCCTTTTTTTCTGTGATAACTGACCATCCTAAAGAAAGTGAAACACAGCAGTCCATTATCCACTGTATGCAGCAAACCCCTTCAGAGATGGTACAGTCACTTGAAGTTAAGAGCTTGAGCCAAGCTTCAGTGTTTTCTAATACAGAGCTACATTAAATATATACTTTGTGAGACAGCATCTCACTATGAAGCCCAGCCTGGCCTAGCACACCTAATCCTCCTGCCTTAGCTTCCCCAGTGCTTGGATTATAGGCTTAGGCTGCCGAGCCCTGCTCTGTTATATTTAAAGCAATACCATCTGAATACCAGGTGTGTAGAGGAGCGGGCGAGTAATGCCAAGAGCAGAGCACGATCTCCGGCTCGGGGCTGCAGCCTGCTCTGCACTGCTCTGTGGAACACACACACACACACACCGGTCCAGTTCTCTTCAGGGACTCTTCCACATCCATCTTCCTATAGTGTCTAGACACCTGGGGGTGGCAAGAACATAAGCAACCAGCATGCCTTCTCATACAGGGTCATAATGCAGTATCTCCCCGACTTCCACTAAAGACCAAAATAAGCTGCTGGTCAGGCAGAGGCAGCCTTACTGTTTGATAGCACTCAAGAGAATCCATGTAGTTCCATCTTTGTAATATCTTAAGAGAGCGAGGTTGGGGTGAGCTAGTTACAAGATTTGGGGATTTGGTTTAAGGCAGGTCTTTCACCTAGGGACTTGACTAGGACCGAGTGGTGTAATACTTTGGGATGGGAAGGGGCAGTTTGAAAGAAGCCTAGGAGAGAGAGTGCGGTGTTGGGTAAACCCAGTGACCTTGCTGAGGAGAGGCTGTTTACCCCTTTAGTTTGGTCACTAATGTAGCCTTCCAAAAAATAGGCTTTGAGGAAGTCCCTGCCTGAAAATGCAATAAAACATTTGCAAACTCACCTTCCTGGATGAGACTTTCTTGATTTCTGTCATGCGTACAAACCAGGTGTGGTGGGTGTCATCACAGCATTCTGCAGGCTGAGACAGGAGAATCTTGAGATGAGGGTCAAGCCTTGGGGCTCATAAGACTCGTCTCCAAGGCAAGCAATCAAGCAAAGAAAGAGGAGAATGAGGATTTTGAAAATGACCAAAATTTATTATATACATGTGTGAAACTATCAAAGAATTTTTAGATAACGATCATGTTTCTGTGCACAGCTGAACTGAATTCACGTTAATACAGCTGGGCTTAGTTCTTAATCCTGATGTGCAAGTGTAAACAGTCCAGTTCCACCAAGGTTTGTTTTGTTTTGAAGGGAGTTATGAAACAGACTCTTTCTGTGAGGCCCTAACTGGCCTCAAATTCTTGATTGTCCCACCTCAGCCTCCCCAGTGCTCCACACTTCCACGCCCAGCTGCTCCAAGTAGTTTTTGAAGCCGCAGATGACAATCCTTTAACGAGTAGGGAAATCATTTTTGTGGGTCATGACCAGAACAGCAAGAGAACACCCCTATAACAATGGCGAGCGACACTAAAGCTTTCTGCTTTGTGCTACATCTCAGCAAATCCGAGTGCCACCAAATAGGAGCCAGACCATTTACTACTAGGAATGATAAAACTGAGGACTGGAGAGATGGCTCAGGGGTAAAGAGCTCTATCTGCTCTTCCAGAGGACCCAGATTCAATTCCCAACACCCACATGGCAGCTCACAGCCATCTGTAGCTCTAGGTCCAGGGGATCCAACACCGTCTTTAGGCACATAGTGCACAGACACACATGCAGACAAAATACCTCTATACATAAAATTTTTTAAAAAATCAGGTGGTGATGGTGCACACCTTTTATCCCAGCATTCTGGAGACAGAGACAAGAGGATCTCTGGTCTACTGTGAGTTCCAAGACAGCCAAGATTACTCAGAGAAATGTTCTATGTTCAGAGCTGTTAAACAGAGGAAGAACACAGCATTGAAACATAAGGCATATAGAGCTATGTATATTGGATCACAGCATGAAATGAATTTCTGCTTTTTGTTCATTATTGTCAGGAAAGTTTGAAAGCCGTGGTTGTGGAAGTGTTCAGGAGAGGCTGCACGTGGCGAAGGTGGCAGAATATGAGCACTTGCTGAGATACAGTGGACTACCTGTGCAAGTTGAGCTGGAACAGAAGGACCACTCAGTGAGAACTAGGGACATCAGGGAAAGCTCACCTGGAAGAGAGCATTTTCCCTGGCTTCAGCTTGATCAGGCAGTAGCAGAACAAATGAGAGTCCCAGTGAAAGAAAGAATAGAAAGAAAAAAACATGAGCCTACAGACCACACTGTGGAAAACTGAAGTATAACAGGCCTGAGGAAGTTGGCACAGGATGGAGAAGGCTTTGAATGCCCTGCCAACAGTTCTAGATTTCATGATAATGACACCAGGCAAGGAATTTAGGTGATGCAACTAATTATTGATGATGGTGATAATGATTAGACAATTATATGTGATGCTACCCATGGAATCCAAGGCTTCTGAATACTAAGCAGGCCCTCTGCTGCTAAACTACAACCCCAGCCTGCACCAGTTCTTTGAACTGAAACAGCTGATATCAGCTAATGGGAAGGGCAGATGATAAACAAAAGACTGAAAACCCTGAGAGGGTAGGAGAATCTATTGGTTCTGCCCAATTTACCCTATTGTGCTAATGATAGCTGCTCAGGAAAGCCACACACGACTTAATTCTCTGCCATCCTGACTAATAACTCCTGTTTGGAAGTCAGGTGAGACAAAGGAGTGTGGGGTGAAGAGGGGACCGAGACTGTCTGTGCACTGTATCTTACCAGTCTCCTTATCAGAGCATTCTCCGTGCCTACAAGTTCAGACTTCTGATGGAGCTACAGGCGTCAGAGTTGACAGCTGTGAGGCTAAGGGAAGTGGCTCTCGGTAGTAGGGAGCTGGCAGCTCTCAGAGGCCGTGCTTTCCAGTAAAACCAGAACTTGAAACACAAGCTATGTACTCTGAGACACAGAGGTCTGAACTGTGGTGGCGTGGCCACCCTTGCTTTGTTTGTTCCCTGTGCTAGCCAAGCACCTGTCCTGAGGCCACTTCTAACCAGTCCCTTCGTACGCTTCAGAGACTCTTGGTAGAACGTGTGTATCAAGAAGCGAAACAATAAGGTTGAGTAAGTTCTGTGCAGGTTCTTGCTTTCCTGGTCAGAACAAAATATATAAAAATGTCTGATCCCTGAGACAGAAACTATGACACTTTGGTGAGCATGCAAAAGTGTCTTCCTACAACATAAAAATAATGTAAACTTTTCTCTTTAGGATCACATAAATTGAAAACAAAAGAGCCTTATATTTTACTGCCTTTTGCAGCATTCTTATCTTTTTTTTTTATACAAGCCCTGACTACTGCATCCAGTTTAATGTTTCTTTTTATGCCTTCTGAACAAAGGGCTTCAGAAATTCTCCAGCGTTGCCAGGAAACCACCACCATGGCGTCTCCCCAGCCCCTAAAGGTGAGTCAGAGACAGACTCCCACTTAAGGCGCTCCCCTCACTTCCTGAGCAAGCCAGATGAGACTAGCTGTGCTCGCTACAGAGGATCAAGGCTGCTTCAAAGCCAGTTGCCACATGAGGCACACTTCCTATAGTGCCCACACTTGAGGCACACTTCCTGTAGTGCCCACACTTGAGGCACACTTCCTGTAGTGCCCACACTTGAGGCACACTTCCTGTAGTGACCACACTTGAGGCACTCTTCCTGTAGTGACCACACTTTTTGAGGCACACTTCCTGTAGTGCCCACACTTTTTTGAGGCACACTTCCTGAAGTGACCACACTTGGGCTCTATTATTCTGGGAGTTAGGCAGGGAGGAAGAACACAATCAGTCTTTATAACATGGTGTCCGTGGGGGCACAAATTAGAAATCCACTCTTAAGAACTCTTCTCAGCGACAAGCAGAGACTGTCTTCCAGTCTCAGAAAGCCAGCACTGTCCAGAAGGGTGTAACCTGGGGCAGACACACATTAACATGAAGTTATTAACAGCATAACTTAACTCTGTCCCCTGGGGAGAGTCCAGCCCTCTGGAGTTGCAGTTTATAGAGCCTGCTTCCACCTAGGTGGACTGTCTCTGGCGACCAGTACTGCCAGGCTGGAGGTGACTAAACAGATGGTAATCCATCTAAGGACACAGAAATGACTGCTGAGTGAGACCCAAGATTCAGCCTGTCTGGTATTCTCTGGCTGTATACATAAAACCTCAGGTTTGACTCACTGACTCTGGTGTTGGCTATAGTCATCTTTTGGTAAGTGTTGAAAATGAAGTATTTTGAATATTACCCTTGCCAGCTACAGCCCAAACATAGGAACTTGGCAGCAAGTGGTTTTACCACAGAGCCATCTTGCCAGGCCTTCCGCAGTTTTTCACAGCTATAACAGAGTGCCTGACATAAGTCATCGCGTGTTATTTTGGCTTATGGTTTCTAAGGTTCCATGGGCATCTGACTATTGCTATGGAGCTTTGAGAGGCAGAATGAGGAAGCCAGGAACAAGATAGACCCTTGGAGTGCCACTCCCATCCTCAGTGGCCTGCTCCTTCCGACTAGGCCCCATTTCTAAAGTTTCTGCATGTCACACCCTGCTAGCACCATCTAGTAATTTTGCTCCCTCAGTGGGTAACTCTGTGTTGACATCAGAGCTCTCAAGGTCTAGTGGCTTTCCAAAGCCTGCAGCAATGAGCCTTGGGAGTATTCCCCATCCAAACTGTAGTGGGGTCTGCCTGGTTATTTTAACAGCCTGGTGAGTCGGTTAGACCCTCTTTTAAGGTTTCCCAGGAGAATTCGATGCATGATTCTAAGTAATGTTTTATTACTGTCTTGGACAAAGTAATGCTTTCAGTTGTAAAGAGGCTGTCGTATGACTTCAGGAAACAGGCAACTGTAACTCGGGTTCTCATCTTGGAGCAAAGCATGGCTTCCAGCTCATCTGGAGCTCACTCCCAGTCACAGCCTAAATGAATTGTCCAAACAGTGCAAATTTGGGCTCATTTGCCATCCTCCTGTCCACTAGCATGACTTTGTGCAATTTACCTTTCCTTCAGTGTAGATCTGTCGGCTTGGAGTTCATTACTGTGCTGGAGAGCTTGCGGACATTTTCGGCCCAGTGACTGTTCCTACATGAGCTCATTTTCGGTCTCGGAGTGTCTTATGCCCTCCAGCAGCAGTGATTTGTGAGAGCTCCACTCTGAACGCAGCAGGAGCTGCTGGTGCCCATCTGCTGTCCGGAGCCCACCAGCAGCCGCCAGACCTGGGGGCTGGCACCACTGCTGCCACTCACTGGTTGGTTGACTCCGGGCAAATCATTTCACCTCAGGACAGTATAAAGAGCACCCACCCCTCTTGTCTTGCAGAGTCACTCTGAGGGTTTCATGAGCTGCTGTGTGGAAATGTGGAAGGGACACACACAGGGAAGCCTATTCTCCCCACCGTGGCTTCCTGAAGTTGGCCCCATCTCCTTCCACTCACTGCATTCATACAACAGTTACTCTTTGAGTGTCTACTTTATCTGAGGTAGAACATTTTCCCAGAGCTGGTTCAGTTCTGTGGTCCAGCACCTGCCCAACATACACATGGTCTGGGTTTAATGCCCAGCAACGGAAAGGGCAGATAAAACATCTCTCTCCAAACCTTCTGGGTAACTTGGTTGGGAAGTTGTTTCCAATGCCTGTCTAATGCCTCAGTTGATAGAAACACGCTTAAAGTGTGGAGTGTGTTGTTTGCATTTAATTATTTCTCAAAGGGATGATGAGATAGTGAGGTCCGACGCATGCCCAAGCACATCACTCAGGGACAAAGGGCCAAGCAGTCTGCCTGCGCCTCTCCCTGGGAAGAAGGTATGCCTTCTGCTCCCTGGGAAGCAAGTATGCCTTCTGCTTTTGGCCAGGGGAAGCAGAAGGAAGGTAAGGATGGATAGGGCTAAGCAGACCAGGAGAAGGGCACTAGGGAATACCAAGGTTACTGGCAGCTTCGCCATTCCCAGCAACCAGTGCCATCATGAATATGTTCATTTACACAAAGGCAACTTTCATTCTCTGTAGTTTAGCCTGAGGTCAGTTTGAGCAAAGAAAAATTTCTTCTACATTTAGAAACCTTTGCTGAAGGATTTCAGATACCACTTCCAAAGCAAAGGCAGAAGGCTAAATATCCTTGGGGGAAAAGAGAAAGGAAACATTTTTAAAAAATGACTTAGCAGGGCATACAAGAATGAGAAGGAAGAAAATAAATGGCTCCTTTATGTCTCCCTCTGTGACTCAGAAATTACCCCTAAACACAGTCACTGTCCCAGTGTGGGGAAGCTGGGGAAGACTCATCTTCACAGCTTCCATTGATGGCCAAGGAAGGGAAAGGAACAAAGGAAGGAGGTGGGAACTAATTTTGATTTTGATTTTTTTGCCAGCGGGGGGGGGTGGTTTTTTGAGACAGGACCTCACTATGTGACCTAGACTAGTCTCAAACTTCAGATCCTCCTACCTCACCTCCACAATGCTAGGGTTACACATGTGCACTAGAAGGGTTGGCCGGAGGTGGCAACTGTGCACTCTAAGAGGGCTCCCACCCCAATGTACCTCCAGTCGTCTTTTTCTTTTGAAACAGGTTCTCTAATAAGTTTCCCAGGCTAGCCCTGAACTCTTTCTGTAGCCTTGTCAGGTCTTGCACTTCTTCAGACTCCAGAATAAATAAGAGTACAGGCCCGTGTCTCTAGGCCCAGTGAAAACAGTGCAGGGCATGAATGACTGGCCAATGCTCTTACCACTGAGCTCTGCCCAGGAGCAGGAAATTCAAAAGGCTAACATGCTCTGAGGTGAGACACAACTGAAGGCCCATCAAGCTGTGGTGAAATCAGTGTTTCCTACTCTTGCCCCACTACTGTTTTAAATATGCATATGAGTGTTTGGCCTGAATATATGTCTGTGTACCACATTTGTGTAGTGGCCAGAAAAGGGTGTTGAATCCCTTGGAACTTAGGTTATTGACAGTTGTAAGCCACCATATGGGTGTGGGGAATCTATGCTGGCTAGTTTTATGTCAACTTAACACAAGCTAGAGTCACTGGAGGGAAGGGACCCTCAGTTGAGAAAATGCCTCAGTAAGATTAGACTATACATAGGCTATAGGGCATTTTCTTAATTAGTGATTGATGGGGGAGGGCCCATCATGGGCGGTGCTATCCCTGGGTTAGTAGTGGTCCTAGGTTCTATAGCAGTGGTTCTCAACCTTCTTAATGTGACCCTTTAATATAGTTCCTCACGTTGTGGTGACCCACAACCATAAAATTATTTTCGTTGCTACTTCATAACTGTAATTTTGCAGATATTGTAACTATCTGTGTTTTTTGATGGTTTTTAGGTGGCCCATGTGAAAGGGTAGTTTGGCCCAAAGGGGTCACAACCCACAGGATGAGAACCACAGTTCTATAAGAAAGCAGGATGAGCAAGCCATGGGGAGCAAGTCAATAAGCAGCATCCCTCTGTGGCCTCTGCAGTATCTGGAGCTCCTGCCTCCAGGTTCTGCCCATGGTTGAGTTCCTGTCCTGACTTCCTTTGATGATGAATAGTGTTGTAGAAGAATAAGCCAAATAAACCCTTTCTTCCCCAAGTTGCTTTTAGTTGTGGTGTTTTATCACAGCAATAGAAACCCTAACTAAGACAGAATTGAACCCAAGCCCTCTAGATAAGAAGCCCAGTGTGCTCTTAACCACCGAGCCATCTATCCAGTCACTCACCCCATTATTCATAGGACTTACACATTTTATTGCCTTAGGAAGCTCAACTTGCTATTTCAGGCTTGTCTCCCATTGAATCCCTTAGAGACCATGACTTACAAACTCAAATGGATTTTAATTATTTTTCAACCTCCCAATGTTTTTTCAGTTATTCAAGTATTCTTTATGTAAAAGTATTTTATTGTTAGTATTTCAGACTTAGAGAAAAGTTGTACACCCAGGCCAGGGATGTAGCTTACTAGTGGAGTATTTGTCTAGCATGGAAGAAACCCTGGGTTCAATTCATATTACTGTAAAAGACAAAAAGGGACAGAGGGCCTGGAGAGGTGGCTCAGCCAGCAAGAACACTGGCTGCTCCTGGAGAGGACCAGAGTTTAGTTCCCATCACCCATGTAGAAGGTAACAACCACCCATAACTCCAGTTCCAGGGGAATCCAGTACCTCTTCTGACATTGCCTGTTCCAGGCATGCACAAAGTACACATACATATGCAGACAAAACACTGATGCAAATAAAATAAAACAACTACAAAATAAATAAGGAAAAACTGTTCACACATAGCATACTTTTTTTTCCTATATGTTTAAGATAGAACTCAGGTTTCATTTAAGTGATCTGCTTAACTCCCAACCAAACATATCAATTTCACCTG
This sequence comes from Ondatra zibethicus, assembly GCA_004026605.1. Taxonomy (NCBI): domain Eukaryota; kingdom Metazoa; phylum Chordata; class Mammalia; order Rodentia; family Cricetidae; genus Ondatra; species Ondatra zibethicus. Next base: position 142,523 of record PVIU01002879.1, read on the forward strand.
AACAACATGACCCCTGTGGTGGACACTCAGACCATTGGCTAACTCTTTGAGAAATAACTTGATGCTTAGCTGTTGGCACTGTGGTTGCGCATGGTTGTCAATCATTTCCTTTAAGATTTGCCTAATCTGCAGAGAGCAACCTTGCCCAGAAAGATACACCTTTCCTCAATGGCCCAAACTCATTGACAGTCAAAGCAAAACCAGAAAGAGCCAAGGACTTCGGCCCTGCATGGGATAATGCTGTAGGCTTTTTCTGTATAAGGGCTCCCTGGTAGGGTTAGCTCAGGTCATTAGTCTGCATCTCATTTCAACTCCTTCTGCCCAGTCCTGTTTCCTTCCCCTCCCATCCACAGATGTTGATCCCAACAGCTCTCTCTAATAAATATCCTGAGCACTAAGTCTTAGTCTGCTTCCTGAAAAATCCAAACTCCTGCAGTTAGAGCCAGGGGAGGTCTGAGAAGTCAGAGATCAGACAAGGTTTGGAGCTGTTCCATTCATCACTGGCAAGACAGACCACATGTACCATGAGTGACAGATGGAGCACAGATAGCCTTTGGCACAAAACAAGCAATTAAAAGACTTTGAAAGTGTCTTCTTGTTCACTCAAAAAATATTGAATTTATTTTTAATTTGTGTGTGTGTGTGTGTGTGTGTGTGTATGCACGCATCTATGTCTGTAGGTATGTGCATGTGAATGCTGGTGCCCGTAGAGGCCAGGTGTCAGGTCCCCCACCTGATGTGGGTGCTAGAAATCAGGTCCTTTGAAAGAGCAGCAAGCACTCTTAGTCCCTAAACCAGCTCTTCATCAGCCCCCTCCTTTTATTTTTTTATTTTTATTTTTTTTTTAGACAAGGCCTCAAGTAGTTCAGGCTAGCTTCAAAAATTCCTATGTAACCAAGAATAATCTTGAATTCCTGATCCTCCTGCCTCCACTTCCTGGGTGCTAAGATGACAGACCTACCTATATTATGACAACCATCTTAAAAAGACTTTTTTTTTTGTCAACACAAAAGGAGTAATGGAGGAAGAGGGAGACAAAACAGACACAAGGAATAGCAAAATGGCATATATAAATCCTTCATATAAAATGACTCAGCCATGTGAGTCAGCTTTTGTCATCAACCACACCATGGCAGGCACAACAGATGCATGAGTGAAGTGACCCTGTGGCAGTATGAGACTCTTTGAAGCCCAGTAGTCCAGGTTTTTGCTTACCAGGGCTTAACTACTTATTGCCTCTACCAGTGTCCAACCTGACAGCAAGAGAGGCCTGTGTAAGGCTTTGGGTATGTCATCATCCCCCAAGAAACCATCTGGTGACAAAAGCTGGATACTTTGAAACCCTTCTTTGGTGAATGATTCATTCCAACAGGAATGGACAAGTATTTGGGTGAGTGTTTTGATTGTCTCATCCCTCAGGCATCACCCTGGGGTTCTGGAATATTCCATCAGCATAAACTCTCACAGAACATTGCATCAGACTGGGGGACAGCAATGAAGAAGTGGTGATGGTGGGTCCCTCGCATGGAATCTACTGTTTGTATTGCTCACAAGCTGCACCTGTGCCTGCCTGCCTGCCTCACTCTGCAGAGATGGATGCCATTTTCCAGGTTGCATAAGGACAGAGAACAAAAAATTTTTTTACTATGGTTCTGTGTCTGTAGTGAAGCAAACTTGCTATCACTCCCCTGGGTCCCAGATCCACTCCTGCTGTTCTGATTCTGTGGGGCTAAGGGACCTGGTTCCTAAAATGGGACTCTTTCCACCAGCGATGCTGCAGAAGTCCCTTTGAATACCTAAAAGTAGTTGCTGTCTGAGCACTTTGTGTGTCTGGTATCCAAAGACAGGGGAACGATCTCCCTGGGGACATTCCCTGCATCACCAGGACCCACCCTCCACATCCTAGCTGATGTGTGGTTCCTGGTTCAGGCTGGACCAGGGGAATGGCTCCATTGGTAAAGTACTTGCCTTCTGAGTTTGAGCCTCAGGAACCATGTAAAAGGCCAGGTGTGATAGAACACGCTTGTAATGGTGGAGGCAGGAGGACGTCGTGGGACTCAGTCAGCCTGGCCTATTTGGTGACTTCCGAGCCAGAAAGACCCTACCTCAAAAGACAAAGCAGGTGACTCCTGAAGGACAAACCTGAGGTTGTCCTCTAGCCACCATGTGCATGTGCACACACGAGCATGTGAACACACACACACACACACACCACAATAAAAACTGGTCCCAGAACTTTCAGCCTGGTTGGGGGCACTGCAGTTCCAGAGTTCCTTCTGGGTCAATTAAGGCTGCTGGTCTTCCTTACAGCTTCTGTTTCCTTCCTCTGCACTGGCTTCCTTCTCTTCCCTTCCCTTTGATAGGTGTCAGTTTCAAAGGCACTCCCTGATAAACATCCTGGATGCTAAACTGTGACTCAGAGGCTTCTTCCTGTGCAGTCAAAACTATAAAGCTGCCCTGTTGCCCCTAGACCTGTAATGTGTTTTTCTTCCTAATGAAAGCATTTCAGCAGGTCATCTAAATCAGGATTTAACAAGCTTCCCTCTGATCTCCACACTTCACTCAAACTGTCAAAGTTCTCAGTAGTATCCTATGTGGGACTGGAGAGATGGCTCGGTGGTTAAGAGCACTGGCTACTCTTCTAGAAGTCCTGAGTTCAATTCCCAGCAACCACATGGTGGCTCATAACCATCTGTAATGAAATCTTGTACTGTATATGCAAGTAGAACACTATATACATAGTAAATAAATCTTTTATAAAAATAGTATCCTTGCTGGGCGGGGGTGGTGCACGCCTTTAATCCCAGCAATTGGCAGGCAGAGGCAGGTGGATCTCTGTGAGTTCGAGGCCAGCCTGGGCTACAAGAACTACTTCCAGGACAGGCTCCAAAGCTACAGAGAAATCCTGTCTCAAAAAACCAAAAAATAAAATAGTATCCTTATTCATGTGTGTGTGAGTGTATATATGTACATGGGAGGGCTTTGTGTGTGCTTGCAGGTCAGTACATAACCTTAGGTGTCACCTTATTTTGAGACAGGTCTCTCACTGACCTGGAACTCTCCAAATAGGGGAGCTGACTAGAGAGAGAGCCTCAGGGTCTCCACCTCTCCAGCCCTGGGATTACAAGTGGACACTACCAGGCCAGACTTTCCCACGTGGGTCCTGGGGAACAAACTCATGTCCTCATGTTTGCAAAGCACACACTTTACTGAGCTGTCCTCCCAGATCCAGCCAGACCTTCCAGAAATCACACCTGTGTTTAGATGGTAGAACTCTCCAATCTGGTTTGTTTGGCTTTTTGTTTTGTTTTAGCTATATGGTTATTAACGTGTACATGTATATGTACATGGAATGCACGAGAACAACTTTGTGGCATTATGGAATCCATTCTCTCCTCCCATCTGTGTGGGCCCTGGAGGTTGCAGCATGAGCAACATTATCAACATTATCCCTGAGCTAGCTTACCAGCCCCTCCAGTCTCTTTCAACATTGAATAGTTTCTTAGTCATTCTTTCACTTTATATAAAATTCACATATGCATGAGCCTAGGCTGGCTTCAGACTTCTGCCTCTACTGCCCAAATGTCACAGTGTGCACCGCCATGTGTGACTTTTCTGACTTTCATGACTCAACAGTTTTCAAGACTATAGGCCACTTCTTTTTGTAAATTTTTGAATTTGAGCTTATCCTGCAACAGAGAAACTGTGAGGGAAGATCTCTGGCCATGGACTCCACTCTGGCAATGGACACAATGACTGCATCACCTACCACCCCTCCTACAGGCTGCCTCTGGCTCTGCTTAGGTACCATGCTCGGTAGGCATGGACTGCCATCTTCCAAGGCTCAGAAAGACAGAATCAAAAACTGGAGTTTTAGCCAGGCGGTGGTGGCCACACCTTTAATCCTAGCACTCGGTAGGCAGAGACAGGCGGATCTCTGTGAGTTCGAGGCCAGCCTGGTCTACAAGAGCTCGTTCCAGGACAGGCTCCAAAGCCACAGAGAAACCCTATCTCGAAAAACCAAAAAGAAAAAAAATTAAAAAAAAAACTGGAGTTTTATCACAATTAAATTCAGGTCATGCACCTTTGGCCAAAGTACCAGAGAAGCCACTTCTCACTGCATCCTAGTGGGTGACATAGGACACCAGTTTGTTTCCTCACAAATGTGGGTAATAATGATCACGTGATTAGGTGGTGGCTGCCTGGATTTCTCAGTGCAAAATCACCCTTTTCCTTTGTAATTGGTTTTGTGGGGAACATACATTAAAGCTATGACTAAATATAAAGAGTAAATAGCTAGTCAGTGGTGGCACACACCTTTAATTCCAGCACTTGGGATGCAGAGGCAGGCGGATCTCTGGGAGCTCGAGGCCAGCCTGGTCTACAGAGTGAGTTCCAGGACAGCCAGGACTGTTAGAGAAGCCCTCTCTCGACAAACAAGAAAACAAAAACAAAAATGTAAATATCCGACTCTTCATCAGACCTTTAGTGTATTTACTCATTCCTTCATGTCTGCATTGGGTGACGAACTCCTGTTTCATTCAGTAAATTATAATCCATCACTCCATTATTTTGTTTTTGCTTTTTGAGACAAGGTCTCCCTATGTAGCCCTAACTGTTCTGGATCTCTCTATGTAGATCAGGCTGATCTTGAACTCAGAGAGATCCCCCTGCCTGCCTCTGCCTTGAGTGGTGGGATTAAAGATGTGAGTCAGTCACCATGCCTACCTTCCTTGCTTTACTGTTCCAGAGTGTCTACTTCTGGGCCAGCAGGAGCCTGTGCACCTTGACCTCCCTACCCTTTCAGCTGATCTTCACCATTTCATCTGTGCTTCCTTGCTCACTGTGCAAAACACTCCTAGCTTCCTCGGGATCTTCCATGTCCCAGCTCTCCAGCCATTCCTTAGAAACCAAGATCTGGGCCTTAAATGTGTATTTGCTCTTCTGACTGTTCTTGGGCTGATTGACACAATACAGCTAGGGAATATAGGAAAAATTCACATGCATGTACATGTATATACTATAAATAATAATGAACATATTTGGAGCCATAGTTATTTCTAGACTCATCTGTGTATATCCAAAATAATATCACTTTTACCTCCGATTCTAGTCCAACTGGACCAGCTTCAGTTCTCTCATTTCCTATGTATTTCCTTTTCCTGGTGAAAAGCTTGGGTCCCCATGACTTATCTAATCAGTCATTCTCTGTGTTAACCTCCCCATGACAGCCTGTCATATTGAGAAATACAGATTTGGTCTTTGCAGAGAGATCCACAAACCTTTGTAATTTCCTGAGTAACACTGCTGCTAGGAGATTTTTTTTTTATTATTTGGCCATTGACCCTGGCTCCTGACTCAGAGATCTTCAGACCTCTGTAATTTATTGAGTTACTGCCACATCTAACTCAGGACCTCTAAATCCTTGGAATTTCCTGAGCTAGGTGCATCCTCTGTTGAACCAAGGCAACTCTTGACATGTTCCTGGACAGCCTCAAGATGGAGCTGGTTGCCAGGGGAACCAGCCACGTGATCAGATGGGGCAAGAGCCGCTGAAGGTGGATCTGGACATGAGTGGCCAGTGTTTTAAGCAATACTGCTTCCTAATGAAGCCTCCATAAAATTTCCAGGGACAGGGTGTGAAGAGTTTCCAGGGCACCAGTGGGGGGGGGCACTCAGAGGGCACTGCATCCCTACAGCCTTCTGCCATCAACTACATCTCTTGTACTAGACTTTCTAATACGTGGATGAACACCAGCAGAATGTTTCCCTGAGCGCGTGAGCTGCCCCGGCAAACTAAGCAAAGCTAAGGCAGCAACCCTGAGACGGCTCGAGAAGTGGGGCGGCCTTATGGCAGCAGACCCTCAGTCTGTGGGTTCTGCTCTCTTCTGGGTGGAAACTGTCAGAGTTGAACTGTAGGTGGCCCGGTCTGTGTCCACTGAGGAACCCGGTGCCAGAAATGTTAAGTGTGGCTGAGTTGGAAGGACACAGTTCTTTCTCCTATGTCTTGCACTGTCCCCCTGCCCCTCCGATGTGATCATCCTCACCTGCACCTGATCCAGGGCCCCTAGTCTCCTCTGGCAGCTTAACCAATGTACCCTGCAGGCTTCTTCCCTTCTTTTCCACCCCTTGCCCCATGTATTTATTTTCCTTGGTTTCCAATGCCTAACACCTTGTCCTGTTAACAGGCTGCCTCTAAAGGAACTCCCTTGTCCCAGAATACTCCACCGGTGGACCTTCCTTGTGTGGGGTGCCCTCTCCCTCCCAATAAGTCACCCTCTGAACAGAATCCTTCTTGTCCCTCTTGACTTTAACCTCCTTTTCCAGATCAATTTCCCACATGAACACTAGAGCACCATCGTCCTGAAACCCCTGCCTTGCTCGGCTCCTGCCTCAGTTTGTTTTCTATTGCTATAACAAAAGAACCGAGGTTGGACACTTTGAAGAAACAAGATATTTAATTAACTCACCGTTCTGGAGACTGATCCTCTAAGATCAGATGGTTTCTGGCGAGGAACTCCTCAGTTTCATCACACCATGCCAGATGGCATCATGGCAGGAGCACAACACAGAGAGAAGCCAGGCCGCAGAGAGGCCTTTTTATAACAGCAGCGCATCCTCCTGAAAACAAACTCCCCATTCCTTCCAAGGGCAACGCCTCTGATGATTTAACAAGTGTCCTGAACTCTAGCTCTTAAAGGTGCCACACCTCCCAACATCACCCCACTGAGGACCAAGCTTCCACCGAGAGAAAACACATGCAAACCATGACAGCCTGCACATGGTTTGATTTGTGTAGGAAGGGAGGGAGGAGCAGAGGAGAAAATAAAAGAAACGAGACACCATTAATCACTTTCCAAGTCTTACTTTTTATTTTTGGGTCAAAGTCTCATGAAGCCGAATCTGGCCTCCAACTTGCTACACAGCTTAGAGTCACATCAGAGAACTTGTGATCGTCTTGTCTGTACCTCTTGAGTGCTAGCATTGCAAATGTGCATCACGCCTTGCTCATGCAGTGCTGGGATCGAACCCAGGACCTCCTGCATACCAGTCAAGCACTCTACCAACTAAGCCACATCCCCATTTCATAGGTTCACTTTTAACAAACATTATCTTGAGATTCAGCTCCATTTTGTCTCTATCTACTAGTTATCACCTCTGTTAAATTTATATTTGCCAGGGGAGCCAAAGCTGCCTGTCCAACTGTTCTTTTAGTTTTTGTCTTTGTTATTTTGAGATCGGGTCTCATTATGTAGCCTGGGCCAGCCTCCAACTCTTGGTGTTCCTCCTGCCTCAGTTTCCCAAGTGCTGCAATTACAATAACAGGCCACCATATCACTTCCACCCACTCTTTATGATGCCACAAACTCTTCTAGCAGAACCTCCATGGCTCATGCAGGGCATTGATAACAGCTGACCCCCATCCACCATTTCTGTCAGCAGATGCCTTGGGATAACAGAGAGGGGCATGGGCAGCTGCTTTAACCACTTTGAGCCCCTCCCACTAGAATGTTTTCTAATCTTTCTAGATTTTATTTGTGTGTGTGTGTGTGTGTGTGTGTGTGTGTGTGTGTGTGTGTATGCCCATGTGTCTCTGGGGGCCAGGGGTCTATGTTTCTATATCAGGTATTTTCCTCTATTGATTTCCACCCCTTTTCCCCACTTTTCTTCTTTTTTCTTTTTCTTTCTTTTTTTTTAAAGATTTATTTATTTCTTATGTATACATCATTCTGCCTCCATGTATGCCCGCAGGCCAGAAGAGGGAGCCAGATCTCATTACAGATGGTTGTGAGCCACCATGTGGTTGCTGGGAATTGAACTCAGGACCTTTGGAAGAGCAGGCAGTGCTCTTAACAGCTAAGCCATCTCTCCAGCCCCCCCCCCTTTTTTCTTTTTTTAGACAGCTTCTCTCACTGACTAGGCTGGCCAGGGAGTCTCCAGGATCCACTGTCACTGTGTGCCGTTTCTGGGGTTACATATGTGCACCACCACATATGTCAGTGTTGGGGCCAACCTTAGGTCCCTGTGCTTGCACAGCAGATAGATACTTCAACTGCTGAGAACCACCTGGAACCCCACCTGCATCTAAATTTCTTTCTTAGTTTTTAGAATTTTATTTACTTGGTGTGGGAGGTGTCTGTGCCAGGGCATAGGCGTGGAGGTCAGAGGACAGCATTCAGGAGTTAGTTTACTCCTTTTACCATAGGCCTCTGGAGATCAGGCTTGGCGGCAAGTTCATTTTATCTTCTGAGCCAGCCCCGCCCAGAAATATAAGCTAGATTCCCCTCCATGGGCAGATATTTCAGATGACCTAAAGCTATACAGGCCAGGATCCCTTTTCCTCATGTACACCCCACGCTATCTGTATCTTCTTCATGCAGATTCTTGTCTCAGGCCTGTCTTCCAAAGACACTGCATTTCATTTGGAAAGAGCATTGCATTCCCAAAGACCACCACCCTAGCATCCTTAAAGGCATCCCACGTGCTATCCAAGGCCTTGCCAGTTTTCCAACTCTGCACCCTGGTAGAATTTAGGCATCTGTGATATATGTCCTTTCTGTTTGATAGTCTAATTACCACGCATAAGGAATAATACACTCCTTCCCAGAGACAGGCACTATGTCTTTCTCATGGTTTTACTCCCTGGAGACCTTGTACATAGTAGCAGTTAGACATTATTTGTTACATTGAAACATCAAAAAAGTTTATAGATTTCTTTCTCTTTGAGATAGGGTTGACTTCCAGGCTATCCTAGAACTCTGTAGACCAGGCTGACTTCAAACACACAGAGATCGTCTACTTCTGCCTCCTCAGTGCTGGGACTAAAGGTGTGCCACCATACCTGGCTAATAAAAGTATATACATTTCTTACCAGCACACATTTGTAGCTAAAAGACATTATTTTTCTACCTTAGAGAAGATAAGATACTTTCCTCACCTAAAGGGCAAGAAAGTTAGAATGGTTGCCTTTATCTCCCAGGATGCAATGTGCTGTGTTAGTTAGTACAGAGGGAAAACCCACTCAACACTGCAAATTCAGACTTGTCCATGTAAGTCCACATTTTTTTCTTGCTCAAATGGTATTCCATTCTAACTTTTTAAAGCTATGAAATATTGACCTATTTTCATTTCCCACGGAATATATTATTCGTTACTTTCTTGTTGCATAAAACCCCATTTTCATCTGCAGTGACATGGCCCCAATCCTCATTCCTGGTAGGAATTACATAACGACAGCAGGAGAGCTGCTTTCTTTGTGCTGGTCTTAGCCTTGAATCCCATAATCTGCTTCAAAGCAGGGCACTATCGAGAATCTGGCCGCGCTGCTCCAGCAGACGTTTTTCTCCACTTAACTATATTTAGAGCACGAAGAATCATTTGGTTATATTCTTCTAGCCAACAGTCTTCTACTGTCCCAGCCCCTCCTTGTCACCCTTGGGATGATGGGATACTACAGATCTGCAGAGTGGGACTTCACGTTCAGTTCTGAGTGTGTCCGTTCTCTCTACGCCATCTGCTACTGACCTTGCTGTGCTCAGCAGCTGAAAATACAGACTTCTGGCATTTTCCTCATGTCCAGTCATACTGCTCTGAATGTCTGTTTGTCCTGACTGACCTACTCACCAAGTTATTAGAGTCAGCCACTTTAGGAATTTTAATCTTTACATAGAAGAGAAAGAAGGGCTGGAGAACAAGTCTAGACATTCTTACAACACAGACAAAGGCTTCATGCAGAGTTCCTACATCTTTATCCTTGTGATTGGGAATGTGACCCCCATGGTGAGAAACGGTACTGAATATGTAGTTAAGTCAGGAGTTTTGAGGTGGGCCGTAGACACAACAGCCTATACCCTTGGAGAACAGGGCAATGGGAGATTTGATACACTACAGAGGAAAGGGTGATGGGACCATAGATGGGAGAGTCTACTCATGTGGCCAAATGCCAGGGAGGGTTGACTGCTATCAGAAGCCTACCAAGACAAGGACAAGTTCTCCTGAGCTCTGCCGAAGCCGTTTTCCACCAGTGAGACTGAATTCCCAGCCTACACGGTGAGTGGTTACATTTCTGCTGAATTCAGCCACCAAACTGTGGTCAGCCACAAGCAAATAAAACAGCAGCCTATCCCTGAAATGTTTCTATCTTCGCTGCTTTCCTTTTTGAGCCGGTGTATTTTTAAAACCCCATCTTATCCTTTATGTTTTCTCTAAGAAAACAACTTCCCATGTTCTTTTCAGTTTCAAAATAATCTAACACACATTTAGCAATCATCTATTGCGGCCCTGGAATGTTTAGGCACTATAAAGGACAGACACAAAGCAACAGCATATGCCTGTCCTTCAGTGTCTGTAAGTATGAAACAGTTTTAGTAGTGCTCATTGCCAGTGCGTGATGAAATGGAAAGATCAGAACCGTCAGGATGGACAGGCTGCTGTGGTCAAGAAGAATGAAGATCTGTGAGAGGCGCCTGCGCTGTACGGGTGGGCTTGAACAAGCAGACCTTACTGGGAGACGCTAGAACAAAAGAAGACTTCAGAATTTATCTTCTAGTCTTTCCTGAATTCCCTCCCCATTTTCATTTCTGTGTTGTACAAGTAACCTAGATTCTTTTTCTCCTTTTGTGTTCCATGCTACAGATTGAAACTACGGCCTCGTGTATACTAGGGGAGTTTTCCACCACTGAGCTACACTGCCAGCTTCTTTGACTTGAGGCACAATCGTGCTGAGTCCCCCAGACTGGCCTGAAACTAGGGATTCTCTTATTCTCGCCTCCTTGGTGGCTGGGGTGAGAGATGTGTACCACCAAGCACCACAGGGTTTCACTTAAGACATTCCAGAAACATAACATTGTACTATGAGATGCTTCTGTAATCTCATGCACACGGAGAAAAGCTCTGCTAGCAATTCGAAAAATCTTCTTCAGCCCCCACCCCCGCCCCGCCCCGTACACACAGTGCTATGTTCAGGCAATTACTACAGGAATGACAGCACGCTGCACACCTTCTTTCCCTACCTGTTGTGAATAGAGAAGAATGGGGCATTTTAAGATAATTCATCTTTGGCAACACACACACACACACACACACATTACACGCATGTGCACGTACATGCACACACGCGCGAGTACACGCACACATTTCCCTAATCTTATTCTGATCACATGCTTTAGAAAAATCACACTTTTCTAACCACACAATGGACTGTGCTGAGGTAAGAAGAGAATGGGGCTGGGGAATGGGAGCAGGGGAGACCCAGGGGGAGGGAGGAGGGAGAGAAAGAAGAATTTTGTTGTTGTTGTTTTGTTTTTTACAATAATCTGAACAAACACAGGATGGAGAGGGTGTGGCAAGATGTCTTAGCAGTTAAGAGTACTTACTGCTTTTGCAGAAGACCCGAGTTCAGTTCCTAGAACCCACACCAGGCAACTTGCAACCACTTGTACCTCTGACTCCAAGGGATTGGACGCCCTCTTCTGGAGTCTGTGGGCACTGAACTTACATGCATACTCTCATGCACATACAAATACCTATAACTAAAAATTAAAAAATTAATTAAAAGTTAAAATCAAGGTCTGAGGGCATAGCTCAGTTATCAAGTGACATGTGAATGGCCCTGGGTCCAATTTCCCAGCGCGGCAGAATTAATTAAAAGCTCTATATAATGACTCACATCTGTTACCCCAGCACTCAGAGGCTGAGGTAGGAGAATCTATACAAGTTCAAGGCCAGCCTGGCCTACAGAGTGAAGATAAACAAAAGTAGGCTGAGTGGTGGTAGTGCATGCCCTTAATCCCAGCAGGTGGATCTCTGTGAGCTTGAGGCCAGCCTGGTCTACAGAGCGAGTTGCAGGACAGACAAACTTTGTCTCTAGGGACAAAAAAGAAAGAATAACATGCAGTAAATTTAAAAATATAATGCATATATATTATATATCATATAATGTATGTGAAATGTGTCTGTAGTATGTGTGCATGGTGTGTATATGTATTGTTTGTGGTATGTGTGGATTTACCATGTATGAGGTGCTGGGGATCAAGCCCAGACCTTCAGACATACTAGTTACCATCGAGCTACAAAGTAACACTACTTAAACTACATTATAACTTACTTGGACAATTCTCCATGGCTTTTGTTTGCTTGTTTCAATTTCTGATTATAATAAAGTTTCTGTGAACATTTTAGTTATTTATTTGTATAATCTGTCAATTTTTTCCTCTCAAAATTAATTTCTAGGTGATGGTCTCTGTGCTGCAGGCATGTTTTTTATACACACACACACACACACACACAAGTAAAAAACTCATACAATAAAAATAAATTTTAAAAAATTTACTTGCTTCTGTCTAGAAAAATAACTTTCTTTTTGAGACAAGGTTTCTCTGTGTAACCCTGGCTGTCTTGAAACTTACTCTGTAGACCAGGTTGTCCTTGAATTTACAGAGATCCTCCTGCCTTTGCCTCTTGAGTGCTAGGATTAAAGTCATGCGCCACCACCACCCGGTGAAAAATAACTTCTAATAACACAGGTAGACAGAAGATTTATGATGTTAGTGGGATCATCTGTGTGCTGTTTCTCTTTGCTTAGTTTTTCTTGCTATTTTAAGTCCAAGATTATAATCTATTCTTCTGTTCATATTTTGCTTCCATGTTAAGTAGTAGATAAAAGGTACATGCAGATGTAGCTCATTTGGCATAATACCTTTTATGGCAAAAGGCCCTGGTCTGATCATCTATACTCTCACAATACAGCAGCAACACAAACACATATGTTCCCATATTTGAAAGCCAAATTTACCGGAACATCAGTATGAATCATAATCAACCTAAAACATCACACCCATTAAGGGGACTATCCCCAGTTGTCATTTCCTGGTGAGTAAGGAAATAAATTACAGTAAAGGAAAGAAAACCTTCAGTGGGTTGTTTAGGGGAAATTTCCCACTTTACGGTGCCCAAGAAAAAACATTTTCCTAAAAATGTAGTGTTGTTATTTTAAACTGAATCAACAGCCAGGTGGAGTGGTGTGCACCTGTAATCCCAGCTCTTGGAGGTTGAGGCCAGAGGATCAAGAGTTGAAGGCTAGTTTGGGAAACAATGAGTTTCAGGTCAGGCAGGGCTATATAACGAGAGATTATTTAAAAACAAAACAAACAAAAACCACCAAAAAAAGAACAAAACCAGAAAAGATCACTTTGCCAGACCCAGAGAGAGCTTCACTGCTGTCCTATTTATTGAGAGACAAAGGCAAGATGATCGCTTGAGGGAAGGAGTTCAGGGCCAGCCTGGGGAACAAGGTGAGACCTCATCTTCAACATCACAGTATCGAGCTGAAAATGTTTTTCTGTAGTGTTTTAGTTTTAAAAATAGTGTTTTTAACTATGAGAAATAGTGGGTGAACATGGCTACATTTTATTTTAGAGGTCACAAGGGGCCTCTTTCTTCAGTTTGCTCTGTTCAGGCTCCCCACAGGCTCACAGAAACATCCAGCTTAAGAAAAACTGGCTAGGGGTGGGAGGGGGCAGCTCTTCCCTTCCTCATTTTGCAGGAGACAGATCTCTTCAGCACACCATCACCATCTTGTGGCCTTTGCCACATTACTGTTAAGACCTCCAGGCTTTTCTAATTGAGGCCTGTAGCCTGTCTCCTCCTAGTGACTACTCCCTTGAGAGGGAGGAAATATACTGTGCCAGCCAGCCAGGCACACCAGTTCCCACCCTCTGCTGAGATGGCATCTCTGTGTTTACTCAGGATTCTAAAATACCCAGTTAAATAAGTAAACACACCAGACAGATTTAATCTAAGCATGTCACCATAAGGAGAATGCTTCAGTTTTGTCTTTGAGCCTATTTTATTCATTTTATTCTTTTTTCAAGATAGGGTTTTTCTGTGTAGCCCTGGTGGTCCTGGAACTCGCTCTGTCAACCAGGCTGGCTCTTGAACTCAGGGATCTGCCTATCTCACCTCCTGAGTGCTAGGATTAAAGGCATGGACCTCCAAGCCCAGCTAGCTGAATCTATTTTAGTAGTTTCTTTTTATTTCATTTTTCAATAAACTGGACATATTGGTGCAGATGTGCACATTCCTAGCACTTGGGAAGTAAAAATAGGAGGGTCAGATTCAAGGCCTTCCTCAAAAATACAGGAAGTTTAAAACCTGCTTGGAGCTAGGCTGTGGTGGGGCATGCCTCTAGTCCCAGCACTCGGGAGGGCAGAGGCAGGCAGAACTCTTAAGTTTGAGGCCAGCCTGGTCTACAGAGCCAGCACTAGGACACCGAGGGCTACACAGAGAAACTGTCCCGAAAAAAACCACAAACCCAACTCCCCACATCCCGCAAAGCCTGCTTGGGCTACATGAGACTGCCTTTAAAAAAAAAAAAAAAAGCATGCACATACATTGCAGAGGAGTGGGGTTCCCTGACATTCTCCTGTTTTAGAAGTTGGGTAGTGTTCTCTCAGTTTTGTCTCTAGATCCTCCCCACTAATTTATTAGGGTTTTTAAAGATGTTCTTTTATGTCCTTATTTGTCGTCTCTGTTGTCCTGGTCCTGTCTCCGTGGTATCCTTACAGCTGTCACTCTCCTCCTAGCAGGCCCCGCCTCCTCCGCCTGCTTCCCTCTCCATCTCCTCCCTTTGCTAGTGCGGCAGCTGACCTCATCCTGCCTCTGGCGAGGTCTTTCCAGGACACAGTTCCCTGGTAACCCTCAACGGGCAGGAAGTAACTAAACCCAGCCTTCTCCCAAGCCCCTCTGCGTTGGAGGGGAAAGGTTCCAACAAACGAAAGGTCCACCTTTCTTTCTCTAAGAATGCTTTCGGATTGAATAACTTTCTTCTGCTTGCTGTGGTTTGTTTGCTTTTTTTCTCTTTTCTCCACACAAATACACATTTTCATAGGAAGTTTACCCAAACCTTTCCAACATTCATCTTTCCTTGCCCAAACTCTCATTTACATAGGGAACTTACCGGGGCTTTGAAGTCGACAATCAAATCTCCTAAAAATCCAGCTGATACATGGCAATGAGCAGACATGGGGGTTAAGGATAAAATACTTGCCATTATTTTGGAAAACAGGTCAGACTTAATTTTGGGAAGTGTTGTCTATTTCTAGATACCCAGAAAACTCTTCCATATGGAAATTAGCTTCCCTTCTAAATAGATTTGATAAATGCCAAGTATGGACAGAGAGAGAGAGAGAGGGAGAGGAGTTATGAGGCAACTAACTAATGTGACTCTCAGTTTATTCTATATTATGCATTTTCTACTATGATTATAAAAACAATCCTCAGAATCCTTCATGCCAAATGTCCTACTTTACTTTCTATTGCTGTGATAAAACACTGACTAAAAGCAGCTTGGGAAGGAAAGAGTTTATTTCACCTTACAGTTTACATTATGTCATGAATGGGAATCAGAGCGGGAACTCAAGGCAGGCACCACGCAGAGCCACAGAGGAATGCTGCTCACTGGCTTGCTCAGCTTGATTGCTTATATGAACCACCTGTCCAGAGGTGGCACTGCCCATAGTGCTTGGGGCCCACATCAATCATGGACCAAGAAAATGCCTCACAGACTTGCCGACAGGCCAATCTGATAGACGTATATTCTCACTTGAAGTTCCCTCTTTCCAGATGACTCTAGCTTATGTCAAGTTGACAAAACAAAACCCTATCCAGCATGCCAAATTAGTAGGGAAAACATAACACAGTCTGTCCTACTAGATAAAAATTTCCTTGCTTACTCTAATATATTTCCATTGTAGAAAAATCTAAAAAACATAACAAAATAAAATCTTTGCACCTAGAGCTAATTAAGCACCACTGGCATTTGTTATCATATCTAAATTTGACTTTAAATTTAGAGGACACTTAATACAAAAACTAGAGGGTATAAAAAGGCGATAATAAAACAGGCGAGATGGCACAGCAGTTAAGAACATCTACTAGACTGTGAGGCTATGGGGTTGGTTCCTAGCAACCGTACCAAGTAGCTCACAATTGCCTGTAACTCCAGTTCCAGGGGATCTGATGCCCTCTTCTGGCTTCTGCTAGTACCTGCATGTAAGCGGTACGTGTAGAGACACGCAAAACAAGGAATCTTTAAAAAGAGATAATGGAGGACGGCATTTCCCCCTCCCTATCCTCCTGACCTCAGGTTCCTCTCTTAGGAAACAACCACTGTTTCCAGCGTCTACAGAGGGAGTCTTCTGGAGAGAGACAGTCAATTTCAGGCTACCCACAAGGTTTTTGTTCTATTTGAGACAGGATTTCTCTACGTGGCCCTGGCCGTCCTGGAACTCTCTATTTAGACCAGTCTGACCTTGAACTCACAGAGTTTCACCTGCCTCTGCCTCCCGAATGCTGGCATCAAAGGCACGTGCCATTGTGCCTGGCTCACAAAGTTAATGGTAGCTTTTTATGTATACTATTCAAATTTTTCTTTCTTTTTTTAAATAATTTATTTAATTTTAAGCACATTGGTGTGACGGTGTTAGATTCTTGATCCAAACTGAGTTACAGACAGTTGTGAGCTGCCATGTGGGTGCTGGGAGTGTTTGAACCCGGGTTCTCTGGAAAGGCAGCCAGTGCTCTTAACCATTGAGCCATCTCTCCACCCCCCAAATTTTTCTTTCTTAACCATATATTTTAGACATATTTATTTTCCTTTCTTTCCTTCCTTCTTTCTCTTCCTCTTCTTTCTTTCTTCCTCTCCCTCCCCCCTCTCCCCCTCCCTCCC